>JAVQJY010099782.1:0-11678 GCA_036025375.1 Retropinna semoni | reverse complement strand
TACCCCCACCCCTACCCCCCTCCACCTCTCCCACCCCTACCCCCCACCCCTACCCCCCTCCACCTCTCCCACCCCTACCCCGCTCCACCTCTCCCACCCCTACCCCCCTCCACCTCTCCCACAGGCACTAACCCCTGTGGCAAGGACAACGGCGGCTGCCGCCAGCTGTGTTTCCACCAGGGCAGCGGCCGGAGGACGTGCGCCTGCGCCCACGGCTACCTGGCGCCGGACGGCCTCGGCTGCCGCAAGCCCGACGGCTACCTGCTCTACTCGGAGAGGAGCGCCCTGAGGAGCGTCCACCTGGCGGACCAGAGCGACCCCAACCCGCCCGTCAGGCCCTACGAGGACCCGGCGCACTTCGTCAACGTCATCGCCCTGGCCTCCCACTTCCGACAGGATGAGGCGGGGGCCAACCGCATCTTCTACAGCGACGTCCACTTCGAGAACATCCAGGTGGTCAATGACGACTGGACCGGACGGCGGGTGGTCGTCGAAAGTGAGTTCCCTTCTCTCCCGTGCCCTCGTTGAGCTGTACGGTGTTCACACAGGCAGAGAGTGGCACACATAGCTGTTGTGTATAGAAAAGGGTAAGAAAAAAACAAGATTTGTTTTTCAACCACAGATTGAAAATTGGCCTCGGTTCATATACTCGGAAGAACTTGTAAACTTGCATCGATTACGACTGAGATAAAGTTAATATCTGTTCAGTAATTTTTACATCCGTTGTTAGGGCCATATTGATTATGAAACCAAAAATAACTTTACGGCTCATAAAGCAAACATTACGGCTAAGTAACTATAAAAAAGGAAACAGACGTACGACGTGTCATGTACTTGAAAACAGAATGTGCTTCCCTAGCCAGACCATGCAGCGTTCAGTGGGACGTCCTTGTCTCTGCAGAAAACACTTGTTTTGTGGACAGATTACAAGTGGCATAGCCTACTGACCTAATCTAAGAATGAATCCTAAACTATTGTTTTGCTTTGATAAAATGATAAATCTTTGTTTTAGCATTGTGAATAACTTTGTACATACCTGTAAAGTGTGCTTTGGCTGTAATTGCAATTTTCCGTAATGGTTGATTCTGTGGTCATTGTCCATAATGAGAGAGTAAAGTAAAGTAATTTATCTGCATAACATTGATACACATTTACCGTTTACCTAGCATAGTGGCTGTTGTTAGTCACAAAATTACAGATTTAAATGTTATCGTCCTGCTGTCTGCTGCACCCCCTTTACCCGTGTTGCCTTCACCAACATCAGAGACCTCTGATGAAGCAGCAGATCTGCAGAGCCTCAAGATGTTAACATTCTCCACCCGTATCAAAGGGTCTCCCCTGACGAGAACACCAAACTACTCAGCGCTCCTTTTCATTTCAAGTGTGAAAGCGTTGGAATCCTACCTAATCTCATCCTGTCTGGCCGAGCCTGATGTCAACATTTAGAGGCAGGCTCCAGCGTCTTCCACAGAGTATCCTGACTCCCCAACTTTGATCTACCCCCGATGTGGCGCTCACCCTCCGTTCGCAGCTGTGAGGCGCCGCTGCAATATTAACCAGGACTGCAGGATCCACGGTGTCCGTGCAGTGAGGTGTAGGAATTAGAATACTTTGCGCTCGTTATAGTTTGAGTGTCATTCGGTTGACGTCGAGTGCTGGGCGACCTGTGGAAAACGTTTGAAGGTTTTTGCTTTGTAGCTCGCAAGGTCAGAAGGGTAAATCTGCTTTCTCGTTTGTGAGGGGTGCGAGTTAATTGGAGGATCTGTCGACGCCAATGCGAATGAGCGCTGGTCCGCCCGGGGCCTATGACAGAGGTGAACAGTGGGTGTTATCTGTACTGGCAGCTCCTTGTCTCTGCAGGGCCAAATCCATCTTTGCTAGCTGGAGTAAAAGGTGACGGGGAGCGTACACAGGAAGTAACCGGATGAAGCGGCTTGTTCCTCTCTATTTGCACCACCTCCCCCACACACCACCAACTCCAAAGGCATGTTCTGTCAGTTCGGGTGCTCAAACACTGGCCCTGCTCAAACACTGGCCCTGTTCCGCTCCCCGAGACGCGGCGGTTCTTTTTTTATCCGTATTGTCTTTCCCCGTGGCCTGTCTTTAGATATGAAACTCCTGAACGTGATATGCAGCTCCACTTTCATTGTCTCCTTCGTTCTCATTCATAAACACCAGAGGAGGGACAGAGGGCGAGTTGACAGAAAGCGACTTAATGGGTCTGATTATCCCGCAGCCTCCACGAGCGGAGACAGAGACGAACGCTGCGATAGCACTTAGTGCATCAAGCACCAGGCTCCAGCCGTCATCCGTCATGAGTTCCATTTCCTAAATCACCCTGTTGTTTTCCGGAGAATCGCTGGGTCTGAAACTGAGACTTGAGGGGGATAAAACGAGACTGTCCAAGACTGAAAAAAAAAAGGAGGGCTTTTTGCATTTTTTTGTCATGGCGAAGGAACCTGTCACAGCGTCAGGGTAGAAAGCAGAGAATACCTCATTAGGTGAATACGCCCCCAATGCCCCGTCAGTTTGATATATAGTTTTATTGAAGAACCACTGAACCCAACCGATCCCCCGCGAAGGTTCCATAAGTGTGGTCGTATCTCTCGCTAATGCACCCAGGCAGCAGGTCCTTGTCACTTAGCGTCTGTGTGGAAGGCCCCATGCTGACTTGGCTCAGATACTTTACACCTGACCGGAAAGACCAAAAAGGAGAAGATCCATCAAAGTGACTGAGGGGGGTGGAGCAGCCGAGGATTAATGGGTGTGTTCATCTGGAGCGTTCACAAACCCTAACGGAACCAGAACTTTTTCACACCCAAGGCTTTGGGAACACTAAGATGTGACTGAGAATTGTCAGGGGTGTAGAGTTTGAAATTCTTGTTGAAACTTTGATTCTTGTCCGGGCACTATTCTGTGAATTTGCGTTGTTGTTCTCTTACAGTAGCCTTGCTGATTCTGTGCTTTCTGGAAGTTTTCAGGTAGAAATGTATCGGTCCAATTGGATTTCTGTACCTGTCTACCTCCTGTGTTCCATCTTATTCCAGTTAGCTTAGCACTGGTGTTGTGTGTGTGTGAATGGAACTCTAACCCCGTTGTGTCCCTGCTCCTTCCCCAGACGTGGGCTCCGTGGAGGGCCTGGCCTACCACAGAGCCTGGGACTCGCTTTACTGGACCAGCTCCACCACCTCCACCATCAGCAGGCACAGTCTGGACCAGGGGCGGCCTGGGGCCTTCCACAGGGAGGCGGTGGTCCTCATGGCAGAGGAGGACCACCCCCATGCCCTGGTCCTGGAAGAGTGTCAGAAGTAGGTGTTGTTTTCACATTGTCCATTCGCCAGGGCTTAGGTTGCTCGAAGCTCTCATTATGCACCGTTAACAAGGCCCTTCGATGCGGACGTGTGAAAGCCCGTGGCTCCGCTGGCAGTTCCAAGTGGGGCATAAGAAATGAGCAGTACCGTCTTAGACTCTTGGAGATCACACGTTTTTGACTTTTATCACACGCCGAGCATGCAGCTCTACCCCTCACTGTGGAAGAGGCTGACTGATCCCGGGAACTGTGTCTCTACACACTGTCTTTGCCCGTGCTGCTCTACTATACCTTTTTTGACGTGTGAAACTTTAGTTTTTGACATCGCCTCCGTTTAAAAAAAACAACCAACCTTTCTTTCTTTTCTTTTTTAGCTCGTGCAAAGGTGTGCTTCATTTTAAATACCAACCTGTTGTTCGTGGATGTGCTTTTTCATTGAAATGTAAGGCGTGTGTATCATTACGTATTCTCATTTAATTCATTCCTGTGATTCTGCACTCTTGGACTCAGGGGAGAGTTGTTGATGGCTTACCCTTACTTGTTTTGTAATGGGGAATTCTGGTTCATCTCTGTATCTAACCCTCTTCCACCCAAAGATTCTACTCTTTCACACTCCACGACGTGTTTGGGACCGTTCAAAGAAGCCCGACCGCGTTACTCCGGCTTAGATTTGTGCAGGAAAATGTGTCTCCATATTCATCCAATCTATTGACACTCTCCTCTACTCTGCAGTCTGATGTTCTGGACTAACTGGAATGAGAGGAACCCGGGCATCATGAGGTCCACCCTGGTGGGGAACAACATCCAGAAGATAGTAGGCACGGACGTCCTCACGCCCAACGGCCTCACCGTCGACCACAAGGCGGAGAAGCTCTACTTCTCCGACGGAACCCTGGGGAAAATTGAGCGATGCGAATACGACGGCTCACGAAGATACGTGAGTAGCCGGCGCCCGTCGTCAGAGTCTTTTTTTCACGCTTTCGTTTTATCTCCGTGTCCATCGCAGGTGTTGGGGATTTTTTCCGACTCTGTAAAAGTTTGTTGCTGTCAAACCAGTGAGTAAACCGCCGGCCTGTATCTGTAAACGAAGAGCTCGACGACGTTGAGTCTAAATCCAGCCACGTCTGAGCGCCATGTTGTACACGGGCCGTGTGTGTCATCACGGCCATGCATAGTCATGAGCGCGGCCACTTAACCGAAGCGGTCTTTAATGTGACGGGAGACGCTTCGGCGGCTTAAATAATTCAGCCGTTGACACGTTGAGTCGCTGGCGAGGCTTAGCGCGGCTTGCGACGGGGGCCTGCGCCTCGCCCCGCTACGCCGTTTGACACCGTGGTCTCCGGGATCGACTGGTGTGTCAGTCGCGCACGACACTGATCCGGTAGGCGAGACCCAAAAATACCTCGGAGAAAGCCTCCGTGCGCCTCACGCGTCCCGGTGTGTTCCTCGGTTGCCTGGTGCCTGATTTAAGCTGCACCGGGTGCACAGTTCAGTATTTACATCTAGGTCGATCAGCGTTTTCAGCTCTCCCACCACTGTCCCTCAGAGCTTCAAGTTCATTTCGAACCACTATCAGTCCGGGACGATGTTCAAGCTGCTCTGGTTGTGTTGTTGACTCGTCACAGTAGAACCTATTCATGAGATGATTCAGCACATAGAAATGCATTTGGGTCAGGTTCTCTATGTAAAGTTCAATGTCTTCTAGCTCTTTTAATTAAATGCAGGAAAGTATGTCTCGGTGAAGGCAAAAATAAAAAATCCAATTTGATTTCTTAGACTTTCTCATGCGGTAACTCGTAAGGAAAAAGGAGGCGTAAAGAGATAGTGATAAAAAGAGATTTACTATCTAGTAGACCTATGTGCTTGGTCTGTTTAACTGGTCAATCCTTTCAAGGTTGTTTTTTTAATTCATTATACTCATTGTTCCATCACTTTTTTTCCCCTTTTTTTTAGCTTTTACTGTTGTTTATCCTCTAGTCTTAAAACGGGGCCTGTGCTGGCACGATTCACGTGGATACATCCCGGTAATGGGCAGATACAGCCAGAAGCGCTAAAGACATCCTGTTGTTCCGAGCCTCTCCCCTCCGTCCGACGTTTGTCATACTGACACCACCATTTACTCTGCCCGGTCTGGGAAAGTCGTTTATTATCTTCCGGTGAATCGGAAGAAGACCGTCCGTCTCGTCTCTCTTTCTGTGGGCACAGATGAACGATAATTGATAGCGGCCGTCCGTTTCCGCTCCGAAGCGTCCATATCCATCCGCCGCGCAGTGGAGTTGATGTAGGCTTAACAGACGCAATTTTTTTAATATTTATTCTGTTTTGCAGGTTATTGCGAGGTCCGGGCCGGGGACCTATTTTGGACTGGCTATTTACGGAAATTTTATCTTTTGGTCCGACTGGGTCAGGCGGGCCGTGGTTCGTTCCGATAAATACACAGGTGGCAACGTCAAGGTTCTCCGAGCTGACATCCCACAACAGCCGATGGGGATCGTCGTGGTCGCCAAGGAAACTAACCGTTGTGAGTGATTCACTGTAACGTACAACCTATGCCACACGGAGTGGGCGTGTGCATGCCAGGAAACGTCTGCACCAGTAGGCCTGTTGTTATTTCAAACATAACCTTGTCTGCCTCAGTACTTTGTTGACTGTAATTACAAAACCATGGTCTAGCGGACCGTGCCTGGATATTATTAGCCTACCCCCTCCACACACACGCACACGCGCACACACACACACACACACACACACACACACACACACACACAATCACGCACGCACACACACACGCAATATCTACCCCTCTGATTGATCTCCATGCAACAGAACTGTGATAATGAAGACTAAAGGGCAGCGTTCAGCAGTGTAGGCAGCCCCTCGGTGCCTGATCCCTGCCGTGGGATGGCCAGTGCACTCAGCTAAATCCGCACCATTTGCATAGGGGACCTCCACTCTCCCCGTCGGGCTCCGCGTTGGCAGGCCCCGTAGGCACCGAGGGCATGGTTCACGGCTTCCCTCCTCATGCCACTGGCTGTGCCAAGCACAGTTCAGACGCGGGCCCACAGAGAAGGCGGGCGCCCTTTCGCCCCCCCGTACCACGATCGTCCTTGAAAATGTTTGTTAAAGCTCCAGAGTCTAACTCGCTGTGGCAGTCACTTGAAAAGCGTGGGTTTCTTTATTTTTTTATTTTTTTCCCGCTGATTTTCCCAATTTAGAGCAGAGTTTCGAATCCGTCGAGTCTATTATCTTTGCTGTAGGCCCCATTCATATTTCAGCGTTGGTATACAATAGGGTTTCTCTCCTCTGAGTTTTTTGTTGCTTCAGGTGAGCTGTCTCCTTGTCGGACAATGAACGGGGGTTGCCAGGATATCTGCCTTCTCACCCCACAAGGCACCGTCAACTGCAGTTGCCGAGGGGAACGAGTGTTGCTGGATGACACCCGATGCGTGTGTAAGTCTAGTGTTTTCGTTCTTTGGTCTTCACCCACATTCATGTCCGGCCATGAAGACCCGGTTGTAACGGAACGTGCGGCTGCGTTGATTACTGGGTGTCCAATCTCACTCATAAACAAGGTGTTAATAGATCAATGCATCAGTTTCAGTACAGTGGGCTACAGGAAAGTTCCGGAAAATGTGTCTTATTGTTGATGGGGTTGCACACAGCACAACCCTGTTTCAAGCCAGAGGAAAATTTTGGTTTATATATTTATGCCACACAGTGCAAACTATGTTTGGATTTTCTATTGTCTATAGAGAAAAAATGAGTTTAGAAAAGCATTGAATTGTTCAACAAGTACTGCAAGGTGAAGCCATGCCAAGGACAAAAAAAATAAACATGTCTTGTAGATTTGGGCCTGAGAGAAAGGCAGACTTATTTTGCTTGTGGAAAAAATGATTTACAAGGAAATATAGGTGTCTCAAAAGACCCTTCAAACTATCCAGCACCCCTCTCTTTGTTTTGCAGCGGAGAACTCGATGTGCAGCAGCCACACTGAGTTTGAATGTGGGACCGGCGAATGCATTGACTATCACCTCACGTGCGATGGGGTGGCTCACTGCAAAGACAAGTCTGATGAGAAGACGCAGTATTGTGGTAAGCACCGCTTCACTGTGCTGCCTTCGCTGCTCCCCACGCTGAACATCCTCTTCCTCCTTTCACATCCTCCCGGAATGACCAACAGACTCAATTCATATATGTACTGTACATTTGTGTTTTTTTAAACTTGAATGCCTTTTCAGATAACAGAAATTGCAAACAGGGCTTCAAGAGGTGCTATAACAAGCGCTGTGTGTCCAGTGCAGCCGTCTGTGACGGAGTCAACGACTGCGGTGACAATTCAGACGAGGACTACTGTAAAAGTGCGTAAAAGTTACTGCGACACAGTGCAGTAATTCCTATTAGAGTAGCATGTAAAGCAACATTAATAAAGCAATAATTGCTGTATTCCCGCTGTATAACTATTTCAGTTGTCACTTGAAAAAAATGGGTCCATGTCCCATTCCGTCTGACCGACTGCAGTCCGTTCCACCCCCCCAGACTCGGCATGCGGCGCTTCGGAATGGCGTTGTCAGGACTGGGCTTGTATTCCAGCCTCGTCGCGGTGCGATCAGGTCATCGACTGTGCCGACGCCTCGGATGAAAAGAACTGCGGTAAGATAAGCCTCCACCCCCTACCCCCCCCCCCCCCCGAGGCCCTACAATTGAAAACTCATATCTCTGGGAACCGCGGCCGAGATATTCATGTCGGGTACACTTCCGCTTTCCCCCAGAGAACTTGGGCTGTTCCGATTACTTTCGACTGGGGGTGAAAGAGACGGAGTTTATCAGCTGCAACTCCACGTCGCTCTGCGTCCACCCGTCCTGGATGTGTGACGGAGCCAACGACTGCGGGGACTACTCCGACGAAGCTCACTGCCGAGGTGACGGCCCGTTGACCATCCTTTAGATGAGTTGAATCGTTTAGAGCATGAAAAAGAAGCATTTTCACCTCAACAGCAGGCGCGGGGGAATGTGTTTTTTGTGATACCCCTGATCCTTAATATGAAGCAAGATTAAAACATCTATTCATCAATGATTTTTCAGTTGATTCGTTTTTGATCTTTGCGCGTTCTGTTTACGACGCGTTTGGAGGGCGGTCCTTTGTGAGTGATTCTGGAATCTTCTTCCTCCTCAGCCTCCCTCCGACACGGGTGTGCTGAGGGGCACTTCCTGTGCCCCGGCGGGAGCTGCATCTCCAGGGCGTGGCTCTGTGACGGACAGAGTGACTGTGAGGACGGCGCCGATGAACTGCAGTGCGGTACGGTTAGCCTGTGTTCCACTCATCATATCCCGGTGAATTTCTTTTGAGCGTGTGCCAAATTTCAGATTTTCCTGATTTATTCAACTTGAGAGACTTGGGAGAACTTTATTGTAAATGTTACAGAAATCACACGAAAAATACACAAAAATTATTTTTTGGAATAATATAATATATAAAAATATTAAGTTATTCACGAGATCAGTTTCAGGGAAATGGGACCCATAAGCAAAGTATGTCCTCTGACGGTCTTTTTTCACGAGAGTACCGAAGCGAGCGACAAACATCTAAAATCTGCATTCGCTCATCTCCTCGGCTATAGGATTACCCTATCAGACTTTTAGATTACGCAAACAAAGCTTCAAGTCATGGTTGTCCAACAGTCCAGCCTGTGGTACAGCAGCCCCAGATCTCCAAAGTCTTCACTCTGATTTACTTGGGTTTAATCCCCTGCTGTCTCTCTGGTCAATATGTCGAATGGGGTGTCCACAGATCAGTAAATAGGTCTGCCTTCTGGAGAGGTGGTCTTGAAACAGTGCAGTCTTTTCTCTCCCGCTGAGCCCAATCTTTACTCCCCTATTTGACCCTGTGGAGGAAATCCCCACTCAATCCCCCCTTTTCAAAGCCTGGGAAAGTTTAATGGGGAATCATAACTGGAACACACGGTCTTCTCTGGGATCCGTCGAAGCAGTGGACTCCTCTTTGACCCGGAAACTCGACCAAAAAGTTCATGTGCATTCCTGTGCTTGAGTCTTGTTTTGGAAGGCATCCCAGTACCCAGGTGGACACTCATGATGTTTCCCAGGCACTGACTTCATGTCCGCCTCTCACATTGACCTTGGCCACCGCTATAGTTAATAGGTACTCAGCAGCCGAGGAGAGCAGAGGCAGAGGCCTGTCATGGCCAAATCAATGGGATAAACAAATAGGAGAATAATACTGAAAGGACAGTGCCTCTAAAGATCTGCTTGCACACGCTGGAAGGGCTTCTTTTTTTTTGTGTGTGTGTGTTTTTTTTTTGCATCCTTTTGCAGTTTTCTATATTCGGGGGTTGAGTGTATAAGGCAAGTGTTACTCCAAAAGCGCTTACTGAATGAATGTCGCGGTGTTTTCGCTGTAAATCTAATTTTGAAGATGACAGGGATGTTTCCCCATGATGTCCACACGCACAGAGGTGTACGCTTACTCATTAACTTTTCTGTAGGATAGAAGACTGGTTTATTTTCCCTCTGAATTAGCCCACGTCCCTTCCTCTTTTTTCTCTCCAAACCCTATCAAAGAAACAGTGATAATAGAAGCCTATTATTGACACACACAAAAAAAAGGAGGTAAAAAAAATGAAAGAATTCGTCAAGGGCTGTCAATCCATTTCCGTTCTCTCTCACTTCAGACTCTCCGTGTTCACGGAACCAGTTTGCGTGCGCCACGAACAGGTGCGTGGACAGACAGTGGATGTGCGACGGCGAGGACGACTGCGGCGACGCCTCGGACGAGAGCCAGGAGACCTGTGGTGCGTGCGTGCCGCAGCGTTCTTCACCACGGCGTCATCGTAACATGCAGTGCTCTGTTTCAGAAACTCTATTCTGTAACGCGATGACCACATTTCCATCCAAAATGGTTCAACTGTCCGAACCATGACTGCCATTGTCGGTTTCTGAGTCCGTTTCCAAAGGTTGTTTTTTTTAGTGAGTGTGGGTTTTGTGTGGTCTGTGGTTCCGTCTCCAGGTTCGGCGACCTGTGGGCCGGGCCTGTTCAGCTGCCCCGCCTCCTACGCCTGCGTGCCTCAGAACTGGCTGTGTGATGGGGAGAGAGACTGCCCCGACGGTAGTGACGAGCTCTCGGTGGCTGGCTGTGGTAAGACGCGTCGCTGTGCGGTTCATCCTCAGCCCGACCGGGCTGGTCCTCGTGCTCGTGCACAGTGAGGTTCAAACTCTTAGAAAAACAAGTCAAATTCATTCGCTGAAGTTATCCCATGACGTGGTGTTTTTTTCATCTCCTTTTGCCCCGCGTAAAACAACCTTCCTGAATTCCGGTTCACACAACCCATTTCTCGTCCTCATGAAAGAGTGATCCTTGTTAGACCTGTGTAGAAGCCAACCCCAGCTCCTCTTCCGACAGCCCCCAACAGCACATGCCTTGCCGGAATGTTCAAGTGTCGCAATCAGAGGTGTGTCGGACGGAGGTTTGTTTGTGACCACGATGACGACTGCGGCGACGGCTCCGATGAGTCACCTGAGTGCGGTTAGTGGCCTCCTCCAGCTGTAATGTTCCTCCGCCCTAGAACAGTGCTGGGCTCTTTTGCGTCACAATAGCCTCTTGAGTGGCCGAGGAAGAAGAAAATCAGCTAGAAGTCAATATTGTTATTGTGTGTGACTGGGTGTGTGTGTGTGCGAATGCGAGCGCGCGTGTGGGTTGCGTAAGCCTGCGTGTTCACTTGCGCATGTTAACTTGTACGTCTACGTGTGTGTGCGCGCGTGTGTGCGCGCGCGTGTGTGTGTGTCCCCGCGCGCGCGTGTTTGTGCTCGAACGCGTGCGCTTACAGAACATCGCTCCTGCGGACTGGGGGAGTTTCGCTGCGCAGATGGACGCTGTTTGCCGAGTGCCCAGTGGGAGTGTGACGGCTCACCCGACTGTGTGGACCGCTCCGACGAGCTGCCACGCAACCCCAAGTGCTCAGCTGCAGGCAAGGCTTTGGTGCGGTAGCAGCCGCTGTAAGGATAGAGCCGGGGTCAGGCCTCCCATGTGGGGTTTGGCACAAACACCTGTTCACTTCCTCTCCGATGACCAGTTGTGGCGTAGGGACGCCAACAGAGTCATTCCTATTACCCTATAGTCCCTGGATGCCACTTGTGTGATAATGTAATGCAGGAATGGCCCACAACTGTGTACCTTTTGATATATTTGGCAAACGGGTCTGCTACAAAGCATATTGATCTGTTTTAATATATGATAATATAAGGTGTGTGTGTGTGTGTGTGTGTGTGTCTGTGTGTATAAACACACACACACCCACACACACACACACAAAAACACACACACACACACCAATATAAAACAAGGTTAAAACCCTGT
>JAVQJY010098581.1:0-11275 GCA_036025375.1 Retropinna semoni | reverse complement strand
CTTCATTCAAACGGTTGATCTTCAATTCTGATGTGGTGGTAGCCTCTGTGAAAATACATAAACACACACACAAACACACAATCACACACACAAGACACACAGACACAAAATGAGTGCCAACTATAATAAGGATGGTAGTTTGTTTACAGAACTGTGGCCAGGTCAGAGCTTGACATCCGATGGTTAACTGAAACTGAAAGAATGCCCTGGGGGTGTGGGTGTGATCTCACTCTTGTCATAGATGGGATTAGACACCACAGGGTTGAGCTTCTCTAGGCTGCCGTCCTGCTCCTCCAGCTCACACTGGAAACACAGACGCACCACGTTCAGGTCCATGTCCTCGATGCTCTTAGAGTGGCCCGCTGGAAAAGGGACAGGAAGATCCCACTACAGCTTACCTCCAAGCTCTTAAGTCCTTATCTCCTTCCATCATCAACCAGTATGTGTTTATTATTACTATTACTAATATCAGGAGGCTAACATATGTTACATGTTACATTCATGCAAACATATTACATTGAGAATGGGAGTTGAGATAAGGGGTTGTATTTCTGATTAGTGTGTGTGTCTGTTGCGCTCACTTTTAAAAGGGTCGATGTTTAGGCTCCGTCTCTTCTCCAGTGAGGATTC
Source organism: Retropinna semoni (assembly GCA_036025375.1). Classification (NCBI taxonomy): domain Eukaryota; kingdom Metazoa; phylum Chordata; class Actinopteri; order Osmeriformes; family Retropinnidae; genus Retropinna; species Retropinna semoni. Next base: position 10,645 of record JAVQJY010098581.1, on the reverse strand, counting down.
AAGCTCTTTCCTTCGGATACACTGGATCCCAAGGTTAGAGAAACTACAACACACACACACACAAACGTGCACACACACACAAGAAGGATTAGGGGAGTTGAGGAGAGATATGTGCAGAAGAGAAGAGGATAGGAAGAAAGAAGGGGTTGAGGACAGAGAGAGGAAGAGTAAAGGAGAAAGGAGGAGTAGAGAAGAGGTGGAAGAGACGTAAAGGAGAGAGGAAGAAAGAAGGAGTAGAGGAGAAGGTGAAGAGGTTTAGAGGAGAGAAGTTGGGGTACCTGTGACAGCGGTCTTTGTGGGGGTTGAAGGTGACCACACATATACCAGAACCCTCAGCGCAATCTTTACCCACGAGGCAGTGTGGGTGCGGGCGATGGGGGATGTCCTTGGTCACCAAGGAGATGGTTACTCTCACCTTCTTCACATTCTGGATATTACCCTGCAACTGTTGGGGGGGGGGGGGATGAGGAGACGAGGGAGGGAGAGACCATCAGACATGGGGTACTGCAGGCAGAAAGAGAAACGTAGAAAACAGAGAGAGTGTGGAAGTAAGAGAAGGAGATGGAACGATGAAGATGTTCTGAAACTCATTTATGAAACTGAAAACGTCTCCCTTTTAACAGTGTGTTGCAGTTAAGTATGAGCGTAGTTTGTGTGTGTGTGTGAGTGTAGTGATTGTTTGTGTGAGTTTAGTGTGTAGTGTGTGCGAATGTGTGTAGTGAATGCGTATGTAGTGTGTGTAGGGAGTGTGTGTGTAGTGTGTGTAGGAAGTGAGTGTAGGGAGTGTGTGTGTGTGTGTGTGTGTGTGTAGGGAGTGTGTGTGTAGGGAGTGTGTGTGTGGTGAGTGTGTGTGTAGGGAGTGTGTGTGTGGTGAGTTTGTGTGTGTAGTGGGTGTGCATGTAGTGTGTGTAGGGAGTGTGTGTGTGTGTGTGTTTAGTGGGTGTGTGTAGGGGAGGGGGGTTGTCCCCTATTTTTAACCACACTTACTGAGACATGGATTTTGGGGACTTTCTATAACCCACCTATTTCTATTTACCCTTAATCTACAGCTCCACCCCTGAACTAACCCAACCTAACCTCACCTAACCCCACCTTACTCTGTTTCCACAATTGGTCCCAGTTTGTTTGCAGGCAGGCATACAAACAAATATAAATGTGTTGGGAACTCCCCTATATTTTAACATTGATGGTCCCTTCCAAGGAAAATACACACATCAATACACCTGTCAATAACGTTTTAATCTCATTTTGAAGTGCTTTCCTTTCTACCGTACCATAGTTTGCTCACTTTGTATTTGTACAGCAGTAAACCACTGCTTGCTGTTCCATGTGTCTAGCAGGTTCTGCAGATAGACAGACAGACAGGCGGACACAGGCAGGCGGACACAGACAGACACAGAGGCATGCGGACACAGACAGACACAGACACTATAGTACACTATGGCTGTTGTGTGTGTGAATGAGTGTATATTTGTGTATATGAGTGTGTGTATATACATGTGTGTATTTTTATGTGTTTGTTTGTTGTTTGTTTATCCCCTTTTCTCCTAATCTGGCATGTCCAATTCCCCAGTACTAAAAGAAGTTCTTGTAATAGCTAAGTTACCTCCACCAATCCGATTGGCAAAGGCCCAGGCTTTTCTCCCCAAATACTCTCCTCATACAATTCGCTGCACGCTCCACAGGATGCAGGAAAAGATAGACTTCTATGCCACCCAGGCCCCTGTGTATGTGTCTATGTGTGTGTGTGTGTGTGTGTGTGTGTGTGTGTGTGTGTGTGTGTGTGTGTGTGTACCTCTATAGCAGGCAGGGTCTTCTTGTTCTCTGTGCTGGATGCTCCCAGGATGCTTCCTGCGGAGCGTCCCTCACACTCGTAGCGGAACCTCATCCCCCTCTCCTTAGGCTCCTCCACCACCACCAGCCTGGGCAGTTCCAGAAGCCTCTCCAGTCCAGCCGTGTCGCCCTGGGCCAGGGGAGCCGGACCTGCAGGGCCCCTGGAGGTCCCAGACCCACGCCCCCGCCGACCTGCACCCGTCTGAGAGGCCCCTCGGCTGGGGTGGGTTGGAACCATGCTGCCCATGGAGACTCTCTGGGACTGGGGGAAGGACTGTGGAGCCTAGAGAAAACCAGAAACAGTGAGGTCAGTGTATTAAGACTGGCACAGACCAGAGACATTCCATGTCGCCACCTGTGAAAGAGGTGAAATAAACACGACTTTAACTTCCTGCAGCTACTACAGTTAAGAAACCGGAGACCCTATTCTGTATCCATCTTTCCCACCTCTCCCCTCCACCTACATCCCTCCCTCCCATCCCCTGAGTATGTGTTGTTCAAAGCTGTCCTCCATCTTTCTTATTCCTCCAGACTCCTTAAACTGTCTCTCTAATCATACAGTTGGAAGAATCTCATAAGTCAAATAACTGCCAGCCAAAGGCCTACATATAAACACCCTATGAACAACGAAAAGTACATACACTATAACATACTATGACACACACACACAAACACAATAGACTATAAAACATTTTTTTGCATTCGATCAGATCCGCATCAATTGTTATAACACACACCTTTTACCTCTCAATCAACAGGAAGTTGACAAAAAAGAAACAAAAAAATGAGGCCGCAGAAGATTTTGGTAACAACGGAAGATAAACTTAGTGAGTTCTTCCTTCGTGACTCCAAGTCCTCACTCTCTCCTCACTTCACTACACTAAACAAACAGCCATCGAGCGACAGCCTAGAAGGACGAGAACATGTGGGAGTTTATTTGCTCCTGACTAGCTGGCACTGGCTGCAGTGTGTGTGCGCGGTTGTGTGAATGTGTGTGTGTGTGTGTGTGTGTGTGTGTGTGTGTGTGTGTGGTCTGGGCATGCCTGGTTGTTGAGAACACTGTTGAACAAAGACTTTGAGGATGTTGCCAGGAGGACCAGGAAGTCAACCTACCCTGGAACATACCAACCAATCACAGAGTCAGAAACAGCTCTTAATGTGACCTTTCACCCTGGAGGGTTGGACAGGGAAAGGAGGAGTGGGTAAAAACGAAAGGAGGAATCAGATTACACCTCTTCTCTCTGTTTCCATCCAACTCCGTGAAGCCACAACAGGCTTGAACTCACAGCCAAAATCTATAGAAGTTCAACTTCAGTTATGGACACCATCTAATACCCTTAACACGCTCATTTAAAAGGGTTCTCATGTAAGCTAAATAACTCTTTCAGTCTAACATCTTATATTTCCTAGATTATACAACCAGTTCAGCGACGGAGATGAAGAGTGCTGGGGAACAATGCGATCGTTTCACTTTAACTTGAACGTATCTCAACCTATGTCAACTCTGACCTTGGTGTTACATTCCCAGTCCTCGGCTGCAGAGACTCAATGGGGTACGTTCTGCACAAACTACTACACAAGGCAGCTTGAGGAAGCAGTCACTTAAACGCCCCAGAGGAGGACTTTAAACAAGGTCACTAACCATGGGCAAAATGTTTTGTTTTTTTGTACGTGTTTTTACATAGGCTAAAGAAACCAGGGAACTGTTGTTAAATAATAATACTAAGCTTCATTATAATAATAGGTCAGGCTTGCAGAGCAAGACCACTAGCTTGGATGACTGAAACATGTTCAGACAGTAGCCGAAACATTTCATCCCTGAATAATGATCCTCTGCTGGGTTCCAGCCAGCTCCTACCTCCTCCTACAAATCTCTCTAACCACGTGATTTACAGCACAGACTCACAATTCTTGTCTGCCCCTACTATACAGGAAAACTAACAAGATGCTTTAATACAGCACCAACATGGCTGCAGCCAGGAAAACCAACAAGATGCTCAACTTACAGCACCAACAAGGCTGCAGCCAGGAAAACCAACAAAATCCATTACCAGAGTGCCAACAAGTAACGCTTAAGAAGTGTTTTAGAGAGTCAGAATCAAGATGACTTTAATGGTGTCTTAATAGTGCAGTAATAGTACTTTATTAATAGTGGCTGATTTATATAAATTGAATATAACTTAACAGGTGATACCAATGCAACCCAAGGCTAGAAAAGTTTGTTTAAAAAAACATAAAAAACAACATCCCCACATAACCGTTTTGACATCGCACAGTAGAAAGTAATAAGATGTCTGATGAATGGTTAGGTCGGTTGCAGCTGTCAGACCTAACAGCAGTCAGACCTCGCAGGAACCAGGGTACTCACCCTGGTAGGGGCTGTGCCCCGGGACACCAGTACTGGGGGAGAGGAGGAGGGAGGCTGTCTGGGCATGGGTCTGGAGGTCTGGTTCTGGCTGTCTGGCGGAGGAGGAGGCCCGTGGAGTCGAGGGCCAGACGATAGGTTCTGGTAGGTCCGGTCTCTGTCCTCAGTTATAACCTCCTGGATGATGTCTAAGAGGTGGATGAGGAAGGAGAGTAGGGGAACAAGGCAAGGATGAGAGATGAAAGAAGGATGAGAGGAAGGGGGATAGAGGAGGATGAGAGGAGAGGGAAAAGAGAAGGGTGAGAGGAGGATGAAAGGAGCGAGAGGAGAAAGGTATGAGAGGACACCCCAGGTCGCCCCAGGTGAAGTCAAAGATGCAATGAGTTCAAAGACGTCAGCATGCTTGTGTTCAGTTTGATAGGGCAGTCACAAACACTCACTGTGGCAGCTAAATTAAGAGTATATTAGTTAGTATGTATGGGTTAGCAAGTTATACAGTTATAAGTAATAAACAGATACTCACCCAAATCGAGTTCTGAAAAACAACAAAAATAGTTAGTCAACTATTATTAAATAAGAGCTACAGAAAAATCGACATGTCTGACATGCATGACAATGTGAGCAACGGAGAACGGCAAAGAAGGTAGTAAATTATACTGCGAAGTTGGCGAACCACGGGGTCTTTAATGAAGTGGGTGTTGCACCTCTCAAGTCATCTGTCAAACGAGTTTACGTGACCGACTAATCATCAAAACAACAAACTGAAAGTGCTTGTGATGACCGGACGTGCACGATAAACTAGCGCATTCGACGGGTAAACTTACTTGGGAAACACACGTTCATGTTTCTCATGTCACATTCATGAAATTCATAAACAGAAAGTCAAAGTTGATCCAGTAAAATCCAAATCACGTCTTCCGTTTACGTCTCAAGCCGCGTGACCATGCGTTCAGCCGATGACACAGAATCTAAGTATTTTTGTCTCTTGCTCAAAGAATCCTGTACGTTGGTTCAAACAATAAGCTGTTCCTTAATGCGCCTTGAGGTGTGTCACAGACAGCACCAACTGTGCTCCCTGCGTTTCGTATACAATAAAAATACGATCTGAGTTGAGTTCCGCGTTTGTTGTAGGATTTTGACTGGTTGTTCTGCTGGGTGGAAATCCCCTTACGTCACCACTCGGGAACCCCCTGGGGCTGTAACCATGACTACAGTGTAACCACAGATAACGGCTCGTTATTCCACTATATTGTAAACTAAGGTGAAAAATACAAGATTTAGCTACCTTTATTTTATTTTTAAAAAAGGGGATAAACGTTCTCTGCGTTCTAGATGTAATTTGGGGGCTCACGTGCGCCAATAAAAAAGATTTTTTTTTTAATGAAGTAGGAAAATTAGGCTTTACAAAAAATGTTAGTCTACTTAAGCCGGCTAAACCTAAGAGTAGACCGTGTGTAAAGACAAACCCAAACGCTCCATCAAAAAGGCTAAGATTCTATTACCACCTAGTGGCTTAAGGAAATTGCTGCAGTTTCAAAGAAAAGAAAAGTGAAACCAGCTTACTAAGGAAAGGACGAATTTGTAGCATTTTACATAAACACAACACCCCATATTGGGAAACCACTTCGGATTCATGTTTAGGATTTCATTTTCTAAAAATTTGCTGAGAGCAGTGTCCAAATTCGTTATTCATCAAACTGCGCGTACAGCACAGTCAGACCAATGCAGAAAGATAGACATTTAGAATATAATTATCCTTAACATCCGTTCCCCAAATTATTATTCACTATGACCGGCTCCTCAAGAAATAAATAAAAAAGTTCTGTGCAGACAATTGAAGTCGGACTTTACTATAAACATGTTTTTCAAAATTTTAATAATATGTACCAACATGGAAACCACTTCCTCATGATTTTACTTAATAAAAGCAGATTTTCAACCGTTATTTTCTTTCTAGTAAACATGGATAAAGACAACGTCTGTCTCTTGTTTATGTCAAGGTTCGTCTTGCTTAGAGCATGAATGCAGAATGTCTTAAAAACCAAATGTCCAGGGAATGAGACAGCAAATGAGCTATTGCTAGACAGTTTGAGATCAGTGTTATCAACGTTACAAGCTGAGATTCTGTACAGTATCAGGACAATAAAAAAATCTGTAACTAAAAATGACTATCAATGACTAAGAACAGAAAAACTAAAAAATATAGTCATCGTTATCAATAATATTAATATGTTTATTTTAATACCTACAAGGCTGTTATTTTCTTTTTTTGTTCAAGTTGGGAACAACAACAATTTTTTTTCTTTACAAATTAGGGTAGTAGTCACTGTCTGTTGTGAGTAATGAGTTGTCAGGGTTGTCAATCTTGGTTCCATTCATCTGCCATCTTGGATAAGGACCCTTCCAGTTTCCTCCTTTTCCTGCACTACACACCAGTTTCCAGGTAACCTATATGACACAGCTTGCTCACATATGGAAAAAAAAATTCACACATGAAAAATTCACAACGAATCCACAGAGTAAAGCTGCACTTGGTCAATCTTTCTTCTCTGTACTTTTAAAAATACACAGAGATATGTACTGCTAGCTCCCCCCCCCACCCCACCCTTCCTCATTCACAGCCCCCCAGCCCCCACACCATGGATACCCACTCTAAATTATATAGAACACAGTACATCACATTGTTGTGTTACTTCACTTGAACTTCAAAACAGGGGGGATATTTCAGAAGTAAGAATTTGTAAGTCTACATTAAATATGGTTTGTTGCAGATCCGCACATAGAAATCAAGGAGAAAGAGTTGAACCCAAATAAATATATATATATATATATTATTTGAAGCGGTGTCCTTGACGGTTTAACGTTTACAACTCCTTTTCTTGGCAGATGATTGGGCATCGGACTCTGCCTGGTCTCCACCACTCTCCCCCGCCCCAGGAGTGAGGGTGAGGGGGTCAGGGCGAGGTGGTTGGGTAACTTGGTCTCTGTTAATCGTTCTTCTTCTCTCCGTCTGGTTTATCTGTGATTGGTGCTGCGGTGATGGCGGCAGGGCTGTCCGTTGCCGCGGCGACCTCACCCTGCTCTGTGCTGTCCTTGGTTGGGTCCACGCCGCAGGTGCCAAACTCATTGACTCGGTTGGGATCAACCCGGTAGATCCAACGCTGGTACAAGTAGACGAAGAATACCACGTCTACGAATAAAGAAACAGAGAGGAGGAGAGAGTTACACTTAGACTTGCTTTGTTGTTGCTTCAACAATGTATTGTTAATACTGTACACAGTTGGGTGTAAAAACGTTTGTCAAGGACCATTGTGCTACATAGAACAACACAGAGCTACATTAGACTACACAGTGGACTACATAAAGTGCACGTTTGCAAACATGTAAAAACAGACCAAGACAATACAAAATTACTAAAACATGACAGTGGGAATATTAAAGGACAACTCAACCCAACCCAGTACACAGTTCTGTGTGGATCAACTGCTAGTTTTACATATATACAGCGCAATGATGTTCAGTTGAATGTAAGAGTGTGTGTTTATCATACGGTGTTGTATAGACACTGACTGACTTAGTATGTCAGGAGTGAACCGATCAGGGAACAATTGGACAGGAAATGAAAAGACGTGAACAGGAGGAGTGGGAGAGGGGGGAATAACTGAGTACAGTAAAGTGCGGAGCAGGGTAGTAAAGCAGTAGAGTAAATTAGAGTAGAGCTGTCCAGAGTACAGATCAGTGGAGTGGAAGCGTCAACCCACCATCTCTCAGACATCCTATTCTGTACATCATGGGCATCTTGATGACAAAGGCGAACAGGTCGTCTATGAAGGTGTTGAGGGCCTTGTAGGTGAGCATCCTCCACGGCAGGTGAGCCACGGACTTCATCTTGTAGTTTATGAAGAGCTGCGGAGTCATCGTGATGAAGCCTGGGGGCCAATCAGACGGGCAGAAACGGCCAACACGATGAGATTCACAACTCAACATTCACGTGACATTGGAGTAACTTTTGAGCTAGATACAGAAGCTAATGGACCTGGTCCTCTGGAGACCAACACTGAGGTTTAGATGGGCAGGGCTGGATTGATCAGAGGGAGGCCTTGTCAATAATAATAGACTGGATCAATGAGGTCAGGCACTGCGAAGGCACATAGAGTCTGTATAAATGTGACGGATGCATAGACTATAGACTGCTGCTCCTGTTGGATGCCTCTGAGTGTGGCCAGGTTCAGACACTTATACAGAAACACTAGCAAAAAACTCTTTTCTGTGATTTATTGACCTGCGTTCCATCATCTTAAACCAGATTGTGGCGTATATAAAAACTGTCTGGCATTCTACTTGTGGGTGGCCATGATGTAAGGCAGTGTGTGAGGCAGCCTTTAAGGCAGTAGGGTGAGGCAAGGGTCAGAGGCAGCACTGGAGGCAGTGACTCACCGAAGGTCAGCAGGAAGCCGTAGAGCATGCTGAGCACCCAGGAGTACCAGCCTTTGTGCTCTACGTAGAGCAGACTGTAGACAGCATAGCAGCCAAACAGAGGGTAGAGCAGCCATGACAGGTACCTGAACGCCATCTGAGAGACCAGAGGGGGGAGAGGAGGAAGGATTAATGGATGAGTAGAAGAGAGGGTGAGGAAAAAAAAGGAGAGGAGAAAGTAAGTTGTATGAGGCGTGGGAAGGCAGAGGTGAAAGAGAAGGAAGAGAGAGGGGAAGACGAGGTAAAGAAAGTGAGAGCAAAGTAGAGGAGAGGGAAGAAAAGGAGATCTATCAGATCTATAAGATTTCAGTTGATGACCCAGGTACGGTGCTGTTACTTACATCATCGTAAATTTTGGTTGAGGACTGGACGTATGTGGACTTGTCTTGGAATACAATGCGTGGAATGATCCCTGCTATCTTCCTCTCTCTGTCCAGCTGATGAGAGGACACACAGACTGGATTAGCACAAGGTACAGGTTGAATCGTCCATGACCCCTGACCCCAAAAGATACCACTGTGACCCCTTGATCCTGAGGAACCCACTCTGACCTCTGAACCCATGGGAACTAACCCCGAGGAACCAACTCTGAACTTTGACCCTTGACCCAGAGGAACCTCCGAGGTACCCACCTTGACATCCATGACCTTGGTGATCTTCCAGAAGTCGATAAGCAGGCCGATGAAGACGCTGACCTGCACCACAAAGTTGGTCTCGTTGTCTAGGATGTAAAGCAGCACGACTAATGACTGGAACACTCCAAAGATGATGGAGCGCACTGAGAGACCTTCCAGAGACTGACGGCTGTTCCAGAACTGGATGTCTGGGAGGTCCAAGGGGATGTCCGACATTTGGAGGGAGGGAAAATAAAAAAGGAAAAAAAAGATAAGAGAAGACACAAAAATGGATGAGTATGACATGCACCATTGTTTGAGATCAATTTAAATCTGCACATAGAAACCCCATCCTAGATACGAATTTGCCCATAGAAACTCCATAAAACACCATCATAGAAATGGATTTCCATTAGAAACCATGATGAGCAAATCAAGACGTCCTCACCGTTCTTGAAGGCCAGGAACTCAAAGATGCTGTGTACGATGGAGACCACGATGGTCAGGCCCAGGAGGTAGGGATTAGTCTCGAGCAGAGCCACCTGCAGATACACAAACATACTTCCTCAGCAACAATCACCACAGAGGTAACATAGATCCCAGGTTTCAGAAAGTGGCACCAGGATGAGGCTGGTAGGGAGAGGTTTCATATCACCAGGACATCACCTAGTCTCTCAACAAATGTTTTAGAAACAGATGTTTCAAGTTTCAAGTTATTTGACACGTGTATTTTAACGCAGGGAACAATGTACTGGTAGATGTAAAAGTGTACTGGTAGATGAGTCTCAGAAGTAACAAAAAAGAGGAAAGGTGGGCACTAATACAGTTTCTCTCACACACACACACACACACACACACACACACACACACACACACACACACACACACATCTCCCCCACCCCTGTGCTCCTGGTCTACCTCAACCACAACCCCTGACCTTGACGGAGTCCTGGTCCTCGTCAGACTGCTCGTAGGTGTCCTCGGGCAGGAAGTTCCAGGGGGAGCGAGCGTTCTGAGCTGCGTACAGCTGCCAGCGCCACAGGGAGAGGGGGCAGTAGGACAGACGGAGGGGGAGGGCCTGTAGGGTGGTGTTGATGGGGTAGTAGTCTTTCTGGAGGTTCCAGTAGTCGTTGAAGTAGACGATGGGATAGTAATCCCCGCTCACTGCATCAAACTTCACATCTGAGGAGGAGTCAGTGAAATTTTAGAGGTACTTTGACACTGTTGAAATTAGCCCTTTGATGGAATAACATATCTAACCAATGGTTACATATATATATATATATATATATATATATACACACACGTGCACCCACATATAACCGATGGGTATATAATATAACCAATGGTTATACAT
>JAVQJY010094639.1:0-11456 GCA_036025375.1 Retropinna semoni | reverse complement strand
CATCTGCTGTCACAGATGAAATCACAAAATCTAATATTTCTGCTGATCTTTTATCGAGTGGGAAGGGCACGAAATGAAATGCGGGGAAGCTGTGCGATTCACAACTCAATTCATAGACTTGGTCTTTGGTCTTGTTGACAGCTTGGGCTCTAAGCATGTGCTAATGGCTGGGTGTCGAAACAGCTGGTTGAAACTCAGTGATGTCGTAAGCCAGACAGGATGATTACTGTCAAGATTACTGTCAGGACCTGTCTCTGTTGAAAGGGTTGCTAAAAAGACAATGCTCGGCTAACGTGTGGAGGATGTGGACATGCAGACTGGACTGGTAAACAATTAATATAGAGGTAGAAAATACTAATAGGAAAAGACAAAGTACAAAAACACGTCACTGAAACAGTGAAATGTGACAGAAGTACAGACTCAGTCTGAAAAAGGGAAGTGAAAAATATCGAATGGTAGAAGTCAGTTTGTTTTGAATTTAGTGTGACTTGTAGAACATCTTAAGTAGTGTCTGTTGCATTTTGTGTTCTTTCCGGTGTTTATTGTCAGCAATCATCTTACGTTGGCAGACAGGGAAAGGTGAGCTCCAGGTGCCGTCTCCCATGCACACAACCAGGGAGTCTCCCTCTATGGTGTAGCCTTTGTCACACTGGAACTCTACAGCATACCCTGTGGTCAAGTTGTGTTCTTGCACCTTCCCATGCAGTACCTTTTTAGGGGCCTCACAGTCCTGGGCAACTGGGGAGTGGGGAAGAAGGAAGAAGGAGAAGGAGAGAGAGAGAGGAGAAGAGAAAAGGAGAGAGGGACAGAGGGAAGTCACAGGAGAAAAAAGGAGTGGACAAGGAGAAAGAAAGAGAGGGGATGAGGGGAGAGAAGAAAGGGGGGTGGCACAAAAGGAGAGAAAACATGAGAGAGGATACATCAGTGGGTATGTGTGTTTTAGTGTGTTTTCCTACAAAATGGGGACTCCTTACCCTCACAGGAAGGCACAGGTAGGCTCCATGTCCCGTTGGCCAGACAGGTGAGGTTCTGTGAGCCACTGAGTCGCAGGCCTGGATTGCAGGTGTAGCTGACATTGTTTTGGTAGCTCTCTCCTATCATCTCAAACCCTGCATTCTCCACAAGAGGAGGAGGTCCACAGGATATTGCTACAAAAAGAGAGGGAGTGGAGGAATGCAGAGTGGGAGGGACTCGATTGAAAGAGAGCTGTGTTGGGCACGGAAAAATGTGTAATTTGAGGAATGCACATACTGTACACAAACACAAAAAATGCACACAGACACAGAAATGCACACACACACTCTCTCTCTCAAACACACACACACACACACGCATGTGCACTCTTACCAACACACTCGGGGTGAGATCCACTCCACACTCCGTCTCCCTGGCAGGTCTGCACCGAATCTCCCTGCAACGGAAGAACTGTGTGGGTTACCCCACTTCCACACACACTCAAACTAGACCTAAGCTTTTCAGTCCGCAGCAAACCTACAGTGGCAATTTCGTGCCACACCAGAGTATAGACGATTAAGTGCTGTGCTCACACAAACACAGTGACTCAGCAGTTTCTTCTATCAATCTGGTTGCTTCTAATACACTCTCTTATTAGAAGAAGGCTAGAAACTGCATTAAGCGATTTCCTGTAAAAGAAACATTAGTCAGGAGCTAAAGAGCTCTGTTTAACACAGAGTCGATGGAATTCCCATTAGTGATGCGGGGAGGAGTAATGGAATACTACGCCTTTCCTTGCATCTGTGTTTAGATTTTGCATTTACTCAGATTTATGAGGCTGCATTTGCTTGAGAAGCACAATTCTGTGAAAACTGAATTCATGACAAATCATGCCATTATGGACTCTTAACTAACATTCAGAGCAAAGAATTTTCTGGAAAAGGTGTATTTTATGGTAAAGTAATGATCCGTTGGTACCTTCATGTCAAACCCTGGTAGACATGAGTACAGGATAATGTCTCCATAGCCATAACCATCTCCCTCGGCGATGCCATTCAGAAGAGGAAACGGTTTCTGACACAGCACCACGACACAGGAAATGGAAGAGAGGACTGGCGACCAGCTACCTCCCACCTACAGAAGAAAAAACATAAAATGGCAGTTATGCAGATGCCTTGCAAGCGTAAAAGGGCTATACAAATAACTGTTGATTTGACTTGATTTATACCAGAAGTGATCAAATTCAGAGAGAATATGTCTGAGGTGAGAAATAAACACTGTGTGTCTGTGGTTAATGATAGATACGTTGGAATCAAACAGTAGGAACAGATTCATTTGCCTGGGGATGTCCCTGTCAGGGCTACTCTGATACAGAATCATCTCCTTAAGTTATCTTGGACATGACACATTACCATACCACAATTGTATGGTGAACCCCATGATGAATCAAACTCTAACAGTTTATAACCCTAAGTGAAGGTAAACAGCATTACCCAATGATGAACCACAACGACCATGATCTAGGAGTAGACAGAGCTGTGTCTCACCATCCTATGGCCAGATCCTATCTCTGTCTGTGACAAGCACTCCTAAACCCCTTATAAAGCTTTGATTGACACTTGCCATTGTACATATTGAACATGGCGGCTCTCCTACCTGGCACTCTGCCAGCCCTGGGCCCTGCAGGGTGAACCCGGGCGAGCAGGACAGGGCCACTGTGCCCCCCATGGGTGTGAGTTCCTCGCCCGTCAGCAGAAGATGGGTGGTGAGGTTGGTGGGGCGTTGGCACGGGGAGGCCCGACATCTCACACTGTGTTTGGACCAAGAGCCGTCCACCTGGCAGCTCAGAGAGTCGGACTGTGTGGCCAGCTCATAGCCCTCTTCACACCTGCGGAAGAGGGAGGGGGGAGGAGAAGGGGAAGGATGAGGAGGAGGGGAAGGAGAGTAGGAGGAGGACGGTAAGGGGAAAGAGGAGAGGAGGAGGAGGATGAGGACAGGGGAAAGGAAAGGTAAAAAGAGAGAGGGAGAATCCAGGCAGAGTGAGGGAAAGAGGGAGGGCAGAATCAAAGGAGAGAGTGTCAGAGGAGAGGCAGAAACGGGCATGAAAGAGAACATTCACTGCATGACTTTTTTTCAAACCAAAAGATTATGGTGTGGATGGATCCAGGTATTTGAAGGTGAGCTGATATGTACCTGTAGTGTATCTTGCTGGGGTACGTGAAGACGTCTCCCTGTAGCAAAGCGTGTGGAAGAAGGGGGGGCACTCCGCAGGACACAGGCACACAGCTCATTCTGGCCTCCCCCCACCTGCCATCCCTTCCACAGCTCAGATGAGGCGACCCTTTCATCTGGTAGCCTTCCCTGCATCTATAAATGACCGTGTCCGGGCTGGTAACATTGCCGCCCTGCAGGACAGCGTTGGGTACTGCAGGCGGGGCAGAAGTGCATTTCCCTCGACTACACACAGGCACACCAGGGCTCCACACCCCCTCCTTTTCGCACACTGCCTGGGACGGCCCGAGGACTGTGTATCCCTCGTCACAGCGAAAGAATACCCGGTCCCCACATGCCTTGTCCCGACCCAACACAACCCCGTATTTCAGCACCAGCTCGGGGCAAAAGCATGGCCGGCACTCAGGCACTTTCCCCACCCAGTGGCCCTTTGAGGAGCAGCGCAGGAGATGGTCCCCAACCACCTTGTAGCTGTCGAAACAAACATACTCCACCACATCATCGTAGTTGAAGCTGGCGCCCTTGAGGTAACCATGGCTGATGTCCTGAGGGGGGTCGCAGGTGACGACATCACAACGAGGCGCTGGGCCGCTCCATAGACTGTCACCCTGGCACACACGTGTGGCGTGACCATTAACAGTGTAACCCTCCTCGCATTCATACTTCACCTCCCCATTGTACCCAAAGTCAGAACCTAGAACCAGTCCATTTGGGATGGAGGGGGGTCTCCCACAGTAGGCAGGGCGACAGGTTGGAGAGACGACACTCCAGGTCCCATCCGACTGACAAACACTCACTGTGGCTCCTTGTAAGAGGAATCCAGTCTCACAGCTCAGCTCTAGCTTTTTGTCGTAAGTGTATTCATCCCCTTTCACAGTGATGTCATTGGATACAAGGAGTGGACCACAAGACACAGGTTCACACCAAGGCTTCGTTCCGTTCCACTTCTTGTCTGCCTGACAGGTCCTGGTGGCGCTGCCCTGGAGGACGAATCCTACGCTACACTCATAGACCAGAACACTAAGAAACAGGAAGGAGTTCCCGTGAACAGAACCGTGATCGATGCCCCCAGGGTCACCACAGGAGACGGGTCGGCAGACAGGGGCACCGTCAGTCCACAGTCGTCCCGACACACACTGTCTCACCGCTTCTCCCTCAAGAGCGTACCCCTCGTCACAGCTGTATCGGACCAGACTGCCCATGGACGTGTCGGTAACGTTAACCCGGCCATGGGCTGGGGTGGGGGGCGTCTCGCACTCCGCTGGGACGCATTGGGGGGCCGTCCCGTTCCAGCCCCCGTCCTCCAGACACACCAGCGTGGTGGGTGCGGTCAGGTCATAGCCCTTATGGCAGCGGTACATGATCACTGTCCCATGCAAGAAGCTCATGTCCATGGGTGAGGCTAAGCCAGTGGCGCCCCCTGCAGCTGTGGAGGGGTTGTTGCTGTCTCGTCTGGACAGCTCTACACTGGGGTCCAGAATCCGGACATAATCACCAAAGTCCATGTGAGGGGGTAGGCCACAATCTGAGGGGACACACACCGGAACAGAACTGGACCATCCAAACTCCTCACAGGTCAAATGGTTCTGACCCACTAACTGGAAGCCAGGGAAACAGCTGTAGAAGATGGTGACTCCAAACTTGTGGTCCATTCCTTCTACAAAGCCGTGTTCTATGGGTTTGGGAGGGGAGCAGTAGATTTGAACGCAGTCGGGCGCCTCCTGATCCCACTTTCCATTGGCTAGGCACTTGATGGTTTCTGGGCCTTGGAGACGGTATCCGCGACGACAGGAGTAGGTGACGGGATGGCTGAACTGGAGCTTGGTGTAATCCACCTTCCCATTGGCTATTTCTTCAGGAGCAGGGCACTCAATTGGCCGACACGAAGGAACCCCTCCTATCCAGATGCCGCTCTCTCCACATAGAACTGTGGTGTTGCCCACCAGTGAGTAGCCGGGCCTACAGCTGTACTGAGCTGTGCTGAGGTACATGAGGCCCTGCACGTCCACTATCCCGTTGGCGATCTCCACTGGCTGCGGACATTCTACAGGGATGCACTCTGGGTAAGGGCTACTCCATTGTCCATTGGCCTGGCAGGTCACCGACGCCTCCTTTCTGAGAGTGAAGCCGTCCATACAGGAGTAGGTGACAACCGTGCCGAAATAGGACGGGGCAGACAACCTGGTTGCAGAGGGGTCACCGAACGCCACCTCAGGGGCGGGGCCACAAAGTACCTGCTTACACACGGGGAAGGTGCCGTTCCACTCCTGGGACGGCGTGCAGCGTAGGGTCCGTGCCCCGTGGAGGACATATCCCTCCTCACAGGACAGCTCTACAGTACCGGAGTCCGCGCCTAGACTCCTTAGAACCAGATGGTTCTCCTCCAACGGTGGTTCCGGGCACTGGACCGGGGTGCAGCGAGGACGCCTCGTCTTGTCCCATTTTCCATTCTTCAAGCACGTCCAGACGGGGTCCCCTGCCAGCTCGTAACCCTCGTCGCAGAAGTACTCCACCTTCCGGCCCACCTCGAAGGCGGAGCCCCGGTGGTGGCCGTTCACGATCTCAGGAGGCGGGTCGCAAGTCAGGAGGACGCAGGTTGGAGGCTCACTGTTGGACCACTGGCGGTTGGCCTGACAGACTCGCTCCGGTCGGCCAGTAAGACGGTAGCCTGCGTTGCAGGCGTAGCTCACCTTACTGCTGAAAACAAAACTGCCCTTTGGTTGTGGTGGAGACTGACAAAGAGAGAGAGAAAGGGATATTTAGACTTAGTTAATGACCCAGCAAATGCAAGAAAACATTCTGTAGCGTCACCTCCTTGCCTAAACATCAGGTAACTTTGAACGTCAAGGATAAGTGAAACGTTTTTTCTCAAGACATTTGCCAAGATGGACGACATCATCAGACATTGGTCTGTCTCTGTGTGTGACATACCTGTATGTGGCCGTTCCTTAGCATAGGGGGGCTGAGGCAGGAGACGGGCTGGCAAGTGGGCAGGACGCCCCCCCACTCCCCGTTAGCTTCACACGTCCTCCGCTTCTCACCACGGATAAGGAAGCCCTTGTTGCAGCTGTACGCAACAATAGCCCCGAAACTGTAGTCGGTCCCGCTCACGTACCCCTTCTCAATGTCCGCCGGCTTGGAACACCTCACCGGCACGCAGCCCACGTCAAAGGGCGAGGGCGCCCACTCACCTCCCATCATGCACTTGAGAGTGGCGGTGGAGTTGAGGACGAATCCCTCCTCGCATTTGTAGCTGACCTCTGTGTTGCTGGCGTACTTAGGTTTGTTGACGGCATCTAGGATGGCATGGGGGAGATCAGGAGGGCGTTTGCAGAAATTAGCGATGCAGCGAGGGGCCTCCTGGCCATCGGGGGGCGCCCACACTCCCTGGGCATTGCAGATCAAACCAGAGTTGTTGCTGGCGGTGTAGCCGTCATTACAGTAGTAGTTAGCCTTGTCGTTGTAGAGTTTGTGACTGGCCATGGCCAGAGCGTGATCCACTGTGGGAGGGTCTCCACAGGAACGTGGGACACACTGGGCAGAGCTGAGACTCCATTCGCCACTCGGCAGGCACTCTCTGGTCTCTGAGCCAATAAGAGTGTATCTGTCAGGGGCAGAGGGCCAATGAAAGCACATTGTTACAGAACATGAGGAAACAGAAACCAAACAATAGTAAAACCAAAAGTAGTTATAGTAAAGATACAAAAAATGTAAGGAACAAAAGTAGAAAAAACTACTCCCAAAACAATAAAAACATTATTAATGACAATAATTACTACATTGACATAACTATCGACATTTTTACAAATTAGATAGTTAAATTACAGTATTTTTACCCTTCTTTGCAGACATAATGCACCTTGTTGCCAAGGGCGTGGCTGTCCCCCTTGGTAACGGCATCTCTGAGGGCAGGGGGGTCACCGCAGTGGATGCTGTCACAGCGAGGGGTGGGCCTACCCCACTCCCCTGACGCCTCACACACCACCTCCCCCGATCCCTGCAGTCTGGAAATCCACACTGTCCGTTACACACACACATGAAGACACAAACAAACAATACACACAAACACACACACACACACACTCACACACTTACCTGTACCCCTCAGCACAGGTGTAGGTGACGGTGGACAGATAGGTGTTCCCTTTCAGAATGTAGTCTGCATGCTTTACTAATGGGGGGATGCTGCAGGTAACCGGCTGGCAGACAGGGGGCGCTCTACTCCATCTGAGACTGGCCAGACACTGGGACTCGTAGAAGTCCTGGGGAATGAACCCTTTCACACAGCTAAGGAGAAGGAGGAGATTCAGTTTAATTGAATATGATTAAAAAGACTGGGGACACGTTTATATGTGTGTACTTTTGTAGGAGTACTTTGTACTTTTAATTTTGTTTAAATTTTATTGATTTACACTGTCTACGCTGTTAATCAAGTGGACATACTGTATGTACAAAAGAAGACATTCAAAAAGAAAATGAAGCGAGACCGTGTCTCTGTTTGTCTGAGAGGCTTTTGTGAGTGGCTGACTGTGGTACCTGAAAGTCACCTTGCTTCCGAACGTGAAGTTTATCCCCATCATGATGGCGTTCTCTGGGACAGGGGGACTTCCACAGGACCGGGCTGCACAACAACACCAGAGGCTAGGTTAGCTTCACGGATGACGACTCTCTAGGCTGCATAGGTGGACCAATAGCTTGATGAGATGAGTTGATGATTTTATTTATTATAATGTTCAAATGCTACATGACAATGCTGAAAAAAGAAAGATTTCACATGCACCCTTAGCAATAACTCTGCTAAAAGTCAAGGTGAATGACCTGAACACTCGGACACTTGTCTTCTGAAGCAGATGTAGAAAAACAAAAGGGAACTTGGAAGGTTTCCAACATTACAAAAACTCATGGAACACAATTTAGAATTCTTCAACACTCATTCTAGAGTCAGGGAGAAGACAAGTGGAACTCTCCAGAACATGTCCACCTTCCTTATGGCACACTAAAGAATACCACAGACTGGCCAGCTGAGAATCTTCCCGAAACGGTGCCTTTCCCAACCAAAGGTTCAAGCTTCCTGACCAAAATGTCAAGGGTGTCCAACCAAAATGTAAAGTTTCAAAACTGAAATGTCAAGTTTTTAAAAAATCAAGGTGACCAACCGAAATGTAAAGTTGCTGGTCAAAGTCAGTTTCCCCTGAGCCATTAAACAAGCTACAAAACAGGCTGGTGCTTTTAGATCATGAATTGGATGAGATGGATTTATTTCCATAACTATCCAAACAGGCTGGTTAGGGCTGGGCTGGGCTAGGCTAGGCTAGGCTAGGCTAAGCTAGGCTAGGCTAGGCTAGGCTAGGCTAGGCTAGGCTAGGCTAGGCTAGGCTAGACTAAGCTGGGCTGGGCTGGGCTGGGCTGGGCTGGGCTGGGCTGGGCTAGGCTAGACCAGACTAAGCTGGGCTGGGCCAGGCTGGGTCTGAGGCCATCTCAGCTGACTTCCCATAAATGCAGTGGCATAGTGCCAGTGTGGGCCGGGTGCCGGTTGGTATCAAAGAGTCCCAGTCTGCAGATTCTGCAAAAGAACAGTTCCGGCACAGGCCCGGCCCAGACAAAGAGACAGCTGGTTGGACCGTGTGATCATCCAGTCAGTGTGTGAGGTTGCGAGTTTATTTGCATCATAACGAGAGCCCCGGAGCGTTCGGGATCAAAACAACCACTTTTGTTTTGTGGCTCATTACTCAAAGCCAATCGTTACCCTTTATCTAGTGTACTGAAAAGGTTTTTTCAGTCTGTAAACATGCAAACACACCCTCTATTGAAGTAAGTGGTAAGTAAGTGAGTGGGTTTTCATCACACATTCAAATTAACTTGTTCAAATGACTAAATACATGGTTATCTGTCCCTGTTTAAAAACATTGAGCTCCAGTATGTGTTACTTCAGAGGGTTGAGGGGTGGGGAGGCGTAGACATCTGTCCAGGTTAATCTCCTCACCTTTGCAGTATGGTAAGTCTGTGTTCCACTCTCCTGTTTCAAGACACTGTAGACGAGCAGGGCCAATCAGCTCATAGCCCTCCTCACAGGAAAACATGACCTCACTTCCCATCATGAAGTTGTTGCCTTCCCAGTGGCCGAACTCTGGAACACCCGGAGTCTGACACTTCACTGGCTCTGAGACAGGCACACACAGGTAACACACGCACACGCACGCACGCACGCACGCACGCACACACACACAAACACAAACACATACAGGTTTTTTGTACTAATATGTATGTAGGTTGTTATATTGTTGTGTGTTGTAATAATATGTAATAATATGTAATAATATATAATTTAGTGTGTGTGTGTGTGTGTGTGTGTGTGTGTGTGTTTGCGCTAACCTGTGCAATTCTTTCCATCTCCGCTGTAAGGGTGTGTACAGGTACAGGTGTAAGATCCTTCTGTATTCTGACAGCTGGCATGCTCATCACAGTCAGAGCCTAAAGCACACTCATTCACATCTGCACACACATACAAACACATACACACACACACACAGAGACACAAACACACACACACCATCATCATCAATATAACATTAAATGATGCTGACTCTAATAATGAACACATGCACAACAGATGACAGGGTGCTGGAGGGGTGCTGAAGGAGTGCTGTAGGGGTGCTGGAGGGGTGCTGTAGGGGTGCTGGAGGGGTGCAGAAGGGGTGCAGAAGGGATGCTGTAGGGGTGCTGCAGGGGTACTGGAGGGCGGGTGTGCCAGTCTCACCCAGACAGCCCGGAGGGTTTCCCCCCCACCTGCCACTGTTGGCGCAGAGCATCCTGGCGTCCCCCAGCAGGTAGAAGCCTGGGTTGCACTGGTAGACCACGGAGCTGCCTGCCTGGTAGTCCCTCCCCTGGTACTGGCCGTGCTCCATGGGGGGCGGGGGGCCGCAGGTCACTCCTGTTGAAGATGGTGGAGGGGGGCGGGGGGGGTGGAGGTCAGGGGTCAGAAGTCAGCAGGATGACGATTAAGGTTGAGGATGATTTTTAGGGGGTCGTTTGACTTTGACTTTAATTCTGAGTGTTTGTGTATGAGAAAAATTGAAAGATTGACAGGTGATTTGAAAATGCGTAAATGCAGATGAGTGTGTGTGTGTGTATTACCATAAATATTCAGTATGTGTGTGTGTAATGTGTGTGTACAACACATTGAACTGCAGACACCTACGCTCACAGCTTGGCAGTGGGTGGCTCCAATCCCCTTTGTTCTGACACTGGAGCAGTGGCTCCCCCACCAGGTAAAAGCCGGGATCGCAGGACAGCTGGACCTGGGAGCCTGGACTCACGGCCTGGCTGGACGCTCGCAGGTGGGCTTCTGCTTTCTCCAGCAAGGGGCAGTCTAACACAATACATTGACACATTGGACATTGGACACCCTCTTTTTTTGGTAATCTCTTCCACCTCTGTCTTCCTATCTGTACAATCCTTAGAGTAAAATTTGTAGGTGCACAACATACTTTTGACATGAACATTTTCCTTTTCATTCTATACTTTAATATGCACTACACTACACTGCACTAAACTACACTGCACTGCACTACACTATCTTTTCTAAGATACACAGTATATATATACTTACTAAACTTCTGTTTACTACAATATATACTATAACTTCGAATTATATGCTTTATACTACACTTTATTTACAGTACTTCATGTACTATTCTAAGGTATCAGGTGGCTCTCCTCACCCGCACAGAAGATGCTGTTCATGTTGACCTTGACCCTGCCCACGACCCCGGACAGGAAGTCAGGCCAGGCCAGGACGTTGCCTCGGTGGGTCACGTGGGACACGGGGCAGCTGCTGGCCAGAACTTTGATCTGTGAACAGAACAAACATAAGGTGTTGGATTGTTCGACTAGAGTATGGTGTCTGTTTGTTAATCGCCACAAGTGATGCACAGTAGGTTTGATCAGTCAGGAATACTGAGGTGCTGAGTGAAGTTCTGGTTCCAGGTTCAGGTTCTGCCAGGGGACCGACCTGCTGTGGAGTGAGAACCCGGTCCCAGATGTTGAGTTGGCTGATGGAACCGACGAATGACTCAACAGGATTGAACCCCTCGCCCCGCTGGTCCTGGTCCTGACCCAGTACCAGCGCTCCTCCACCTTGAGGGGGAAAGGTCAGGGGTCAAAGGTTAACCACGACTCAGAAAACTATCTATCTATCTATCTATCTATCTATCTATCTATCTATCTATCTATCTATCTATCTATCTATCTATCTATCTATCTATCTATCT
>JAVQJY010093554.1:0-10042 GCA_036025375.1 Retropinna semoni | reverse complement strand
TTATGTGCGTCTCGATTAATATTCGATACACAAGACAGGACAAGTTTAGTTAAAACTCAATATGTATTGTCAGTGTAATGTGGACACTGTGATGGTTTGTTCTATTACTCCACGATCTTCTGGTAAAAAACAATGACAACTACTCATTTTGTAAATATCGGCCAATACATGGAGCGGGCGGTATTTTTTCAACACCTTTATACATAAAATTACATCTAAGATGATATATTGATTTCTTTGTCATATGTGTCCCACGTTGTTACAGGTTCTTTGGAGGGTTTTCTGTTGCCGCAGGCAATACCTTAGACTACTGTAACCGGCTTGGGGTCCTTGAAGGCGAGGAAGGTTAGCTACAAGCTGTCAGACAGTAGTTAGGAACAACATGCCGACTGTCAGCGTTAAAAGGGATCTTCTTTTTGAAGCTTTGGGCAAAACCTATTGTAAGCAATCATTTATGTAATAATCAGCAAGTCTGTCTTGCATATCTCTTGTTCTGTTACAGCGCAGTAGGAGGTTGTAAACATGTGCTGTTTCGTAGCTAGCTAGCCATCAGCTGTTGTCGGAGAAGGATAACGTTAGTAGACTAAAACAAAATGCAGCTTTTAGTTTTAATTATTCTCTTAGCATTTTGTCAGAACTGATGTTGAGATGATTGTAGCTCTGATGTTTTCACATAGAAGTGAAGGATAGTTGGTTTGACAGTTCAGTGCAGAACCAGTCTGTCATTTCAGGGCTAGTATTGCATCATTTCCAGTCTTTCATGTAGCGATGCCGATGCTAGCTAATTTCCTAGCCTTTGGCTCTGTGTTGGCTTTTCCTAGTCCTCTCCAGTCCTGCCAACGAATTCTTCCTTTGCAGTTGATACTGGTCGCTAGTTTTGGAGTCCCCTGTGATTGACTCTACTAGAACACTAGTACGTCCATAAGCTGACAAAGGCTGCAGGCTTAAGACCAAGTCCCCTTTGATTCTGAATAACGCAAGAGCACCATTAGGATGACTAGCTAGCTTTGGTAAGTGATGCATATGTTGTAATTTGTTTCTTTTAGCCGACGAAGAGTTCGATGAGCTATGTTTCGAGTTTGGACTGGAGCTCGATGAAGTCGTAAGTAAATCCTTCTTAAGATATCGCTTACCTATTAATTGGGCGGAACGAATAAAGGATTGTCTTATCTTAATTGTTAACTGTGAAGTTATTTGTATTATACACAAATGCCAGTTTGATTGTTTTGTATAGTTTGATAGTTTTCCAAGGCCATTTTCCCATTCTCATCCCCTAGACCTCGGAGAAGGACATTATCAGCCGTGAGCAGGGGGACGCCAAAGCAGAAGGCGCGTCTGACGTGATTCTGTATAAGATAGATGTCCCAGCAAACCGCTATGACCTGCTTTGTCTGGAAGGGCTGGTCAGGGGCCTGAAAGTTTTCATGAAGAAGTAAGTGTGTGTGCATCCCAGTTACAAGCAAACTTTCACGCTGTAATGGCATAATTAGTATCATCTGGTATAATGGTAACAATCTACAGTGCTTTAGGTGCTATTTTTTAAAGTTTATTTTTGTTGCTATGCAGACCTGCCTGTCAATTTAAGCCTAAATCTCATTGGTGTTTTGTGTGTGCATGCATGCGTGTGTGTGCATGCATGTCTACCAGGATGGAAGCCCCTCGCTACAGGCGTGTGAGTCCTTCCAGTGGAGAGCCCCAGAGGCTGGTCATAACTGAGGAGGTGGGTGGAAAACAAGGTGTAGAAAGGTCACTTCAGAATTCTGCTCAAGGGTGACTCAATAGTCCAAAATATACTGAATATACAGAACTCAGAGTTAAAGGGGCATCCCAATGTTTCTGATATTCATACTCATTATTTGCCTTACTCCACTATTACACACAGTGCCAGATTGTTTACCTTAGTGTCATTTAAAAGATTTGGGATTTCCCCTGTGACTATGATAAAGATTTACCAGATCAGAAAGGTGATTAAGTATTTGTTTGCGAGGTCCTGAACCCAGTTCACGGTGCCCTATCTTCTGCTGTTCCAGACGGCAGCTGTGCGTCCCCACGCCGTGGCGGCCGTGCTGCGCGACATCACCTTCAACAAGGAGCGCTACGACAGCTTCATCGAGCTGCAGGAGAAGCTGCACCAGAACGTCTGCAGGTTAAACCTATTCACCCTAAAATTTTCTCTTGGCCATTGAGCGCTTGAACCAGGATTACTGTACAGACTAGGCTGTTTTTAAAGATGGCCACTGTGGTTAATGTTCAGCATCAAGTAACCCAACAGTTGTCCATTGTTCTCTGGTGTTGATGTTTCTAAGTTGTGCCATGCAGGAAGAGAACACTGGTGGCCATCGGAACTCACGACCTAGACACCCTCTCTGGCCCCTTCACCTACACTGCCAAACCTCCTGGAGACATTCGCTTCAAACCCCTCAACCAGACCAAGGAATACACCGCCACTGAACTCATGAGCCTCTATAAAGTGAGCTGGGATTGGGCTAGCCTGTTGTAAAATAATCTATGATTGGCTTCAGAGCCTTGTTGTGTTTTTTTATAGTGAGTTTAAACTTTGTGTGGTTCCCTTGCAGGCAGACACCCACTTGAAACACTACCTGCACATCATTGAGGATAAGCCTGTGTACCCTGTCATCTATGACAGCAATGGCATCGTACTGTCAATGCCTCCCATTATCAACGGTTGGTAAACACACACACACACACACACACACCTCGCTTTCTAAATCTAATAACCCAGTAAAATTTTTCTCTCTGTCTTTCAGGAGACCATTCCAAAATCTCTCTAAACACAAAGAACGTTTTCATTGAGTGCACAGCCACAGACCTCACTAAGGTAAAGCTATGAAACAGTACCGCAATGGTTTTCATCATGTTTTAGTTGAAACAAACTTTTATTATAACAACTGGTCACTTTTTTTGAACAGGCAAAAATAGTTTTGGACATGATGGTGACGATGTTCTGTGAATATTGTGAACAACCTTTCACGTAAGTCAATAGATTTCAAGTGATTGGGATTGCGATGAAGATTTTATGCACTGCACCCCCAAAACATATTGGACCCCGTGTTTGACTCTTGCTTTAACCCTGTACACTGTCCCTCTACTGCTCCCTCTTTTTCTCTCTCTCATTCTCTCTTTCCTTCTCTCCTTCTGTCATTCTCTCTTTCCTTCCCTCGCTTCCTCTCTTGTTCTCTATCTCTCTCAGGGTGGAGGAGGCTGAGGTGGTGTACCCTGATGGTAGGACCTGCCTCTACCCGGTATGGTACCCCCCCCACACACACACAAACACACACAGACTACACAGACCATTACACGTTTACCAATACCCCATGTGTGTGTGTGTGTGTGTGTTTGGTGTTCAGGAGCTGGCGTACAGGAAGCAGAGGCTGACCGGTGATTTCATCAACCGCAGAGTTGGCATCAAGTGAGTGACTGAAACCTGGTCTCAACACTGATAACCGGAAGCGTTAGATGGTCATAATATTCAATTATTCATTCATTTATATCATATTATTAGCAGCTTTGTGTCACGGTGGCTTTCTTTCCTCTCCCTCTCACGACCCAGCGAGACCACGGAGGACATCGCCCAGCTGCTCACCCGCATGTGTCTGCGCTCAGAGGTCGTGGGCGAGAGTGACAACATTGAGGTTGAGGTCCCGCCCACTCGCTCCGACGTCATCCACGCCTGTGACATCATGGAGGACGCCGCCATGGCGTACGGCTTCAACAACATTGTTCGCACCACGCCCCGGACGTACACCATAGCCAATCAGGTCAGAGGAACGTGTTTTTGTGCGTACATGTGTGTGTGTGTGTGTTTGAGAGCACATGTACCGGCATTAGCAGTCTACACACACTCATTAACATGAGTTGTCTCGTGTATGTGTGTATGTGTATGTGCGTGCTTGTGTAGCTCCCGCTCAACAAACTGTCAGAGTTGCTGAGGCAGGACCTGGCTGCTGCTGGATTTACTGAAGCTCTCACCTTTGCCTTGGTAAGAACTCACAGACACAAGTCTCTCTCTCGCTCTCTCTTTCACATACACACACACGACCAGGGTCTTTCACTCTAGTTGTATTCTAACATCGACTTATCGGCCCCTCTCTCTCTCTCTCTCATCGTACAGTGTTCACAAGAGGACATTTCAGACAAGCTGGGAAAGAAGCTCTCTGAGACCCTGGCGTGTCACATTGCAAACCCCAAGACTGCTGAGTTCCAGGTGAGACACGAGGATGACACTGAGAAACATTGAGACAATGTTATGATGTGATAACATTAGATACATATGATCAGAGTCCTCTTTTTATTAAGATGTCATTATTTTATTCCCTGTCATTCAGTTCTCTCCCTGGAGGGGCACATGACTGAATGACTTCAGTCAGATGCCGGCCCTGTCTCTAAATGCAGTTCTCTCCCTTGTCCACTAGGTGGCACGCACCACCCTCCTCCCAGGCCTGCTGAAGACGGCAGCCGCCAACAGGAAGATGCCTCTGCCTCTTAAGCTGTTTGAGATCTCAGATGTCGTACATAAGGATGATACCAAAGGTGGGTGTGTGTGTGTGTGTGTATTTGTTTGTGTGTGTAGTTGTGTGCTTTCTGGGCTCTAGATCTGTCTCATCATTTTTCCCCTCCTCAGACGTGGGGGCCAGAAACAACCGGCGCCTGTGTGCTGTCTACTACAACAAGAGCCCTGGGTTCGAGGTCATCCACGGGTTGTTGGACCGGGTCATGCAGCTGCTGGAGGTCCAGCCGGGCCAGGGCCAGGGCTACCACATCCAGGCTGCGGACGGTGTGAACACACACACACACACACACACACACACAGAGTTGTAGCACTGTATTATTGAGTGTGCCCTCATGCTGTGAAAAGGTTTTTGCCCCAGGGCTTGTCTAACTCACAGCATTTGAAGGTCTGGGGATCGGTCTCGCTCCTAAACTAGTCAAGGTTTTTTAACGCGGGGTTTTATGAATGGGGACTATGTACAGCTATTGGTACATGCCCCAGCTCTATGAGGTAGGGTCTTAATAAAGAACACTGATGAGGCTATAACGCTCCAAACCTCTCACGCTGTATGGTGATGTTACGGTTAATCTTCAATCAACAACTTGCCTTTATCTAAATGCGCAATTGCGGCATGATAGAGACGGTCTAAAGAATACTTAATTGAGGGTTCAGGTTGGTAATCGGTTTTGATCTGTGGACCCCTGTGAAACCCTTAGTGACATTGCCTCTAATTAGGGCGAACTAAATACACTTTCATTTGTAACGTTTCCCTATATAAGTGAGTAAGGAAATGTCCTTAGATCAGTAATTAGAAGGTTGGGGGTTCCACAGAAGATGCCTTACAGCTTTCGAAGCCGCTCTGTATCTCTCCATGGTCTCTCCCCTGCCCCTCTCCCTTCTCTTCCCCTGCCTCCTTCCCTCGCTCCAAGGTCACACCACAGGAAGGCTGGGCCTCTAGTGTTTCCTCATCAGACAGGAGGTAATCAATGGGCTCAAGTATCACAGACCGGGAGCCAGGGATGGCCAGAGACGAGGAAGAAGGGGAAAATATAGTACAAGGGAGACAGGGGGGATGGTGGTGGGAGGGAGGCAGAGGAAGGTGAAAAGAGAAGGAGGGAGAGGAAGGGAGTGAGGGAAAGAGGGAGGGAGAGGAAGGGAGGGAGCAAGAGAGGGAAAGGGAGGGAGAAGAGGATGATGGGAGGAAGGGAGAGAGGGAGAAAAGGAGAGAGTGGGTGTGTGTGCGGGGTCTGCAGTGGGAGGGTGCATGTGAGTCACATCTTCTACCGCAGTGCTGCGTCGGACGGTACGCTGAAGCATGCACTCGCCCATCCACAGTCACTTAGCCTGGTCCTCTGCACACACACACACACACACACACACAAACACACACAGTCGGCCTTCCTATAACACACTCACACAGGCACTTAGCAAGCGTACTCAGGCATACACACACACACACACACCCACACACTCAGGAGTGCTTATACTCCATTAGCTCCATATGGCATTGTGTCCTTGACCCATCACAGGGGTTGCGACCCCTAAAAGCTTACCTGTACGTTCCTATCATAGCACTCCCAGACACACACACACACACACATATCCTCAGGACATTCACACTGGGAGGGTGAAATGGCAATGTTACCCCCTGCCACTTACCCACCCACACACCCTGTAACCCAGCCAGAGGGACCCTAGCTGGGGAGGAAGGTGAGTGGGGCAGGCCTGGAGCTCTGATGGAGAGGCGGTGGATTGGAGACCCGCAGTGGGAATAGACAAGCTGTCAGTGAGAGCCCTCCCAGCACACACCCACACCTCTCTCTCTCTCTTTTTTTCTCCCCCCCTCTCTTTCCCTCTCAAGGGCATACACAGAGCTAAAGGCTTGAAGGGAAGAGGCTAGGGGATTAGACAGAGTAAGAAGCCCTTTTAAAAAGCAGATGCCTATGTTTCACTTAACAAGTGTGTCAAATGGAAAACCTTTCCTGTCTGCTGTTAAGAGACTTGCTCCTCAGGACTCATCTGTTGACTCGACGGTGTGTGTGTGTGTGTTTCTTTGTTTGTTACAGCCGTTGTCCATAAACGATGATGTTTGCGGTTTAAGATTTGGCTTTCTTTGTTGTCATGTTTTTGGCTATCATGGTATTCTGCTTGGGAGCATAGGCATTCTGAAGTACATACACACAGAACAGACAAGCACAGACAGACAATGTTAAAAGCGTTGTTGGAAGCATTATATTTTCAACATCTGAAGGGTGGGGTTGAGTGGGATGAAGAGATGCATCATGGGAGGATGGCAAATGAACATATCTGGAGTCCTAGCAACCGTGACTTTAGATTCCCGTTTGGTGTGCCTGTTTGACTGCGTGTACCATTCCATGTTAGTATCTTCCTCATTCCCACACTGATAGAATGCCTGCCTTATCTGATGCTTTGAGGTTTTACCTTTCAAGAATTGTGCTCTTTCAGTGACCTTTAGTTGCCGAACAAGGTCGACGTGGTGTGTTTTTTCAGAGATCTGGTGAAATATAACCAATCTCCCTTCCGTGGTATGTTCCTTTTTGTTTGTAGATTCCACCTTCTTCCCCGGTCGCTGCGCGGAGATCTTTGCACGCGGGAAAAGCATAGGACGCCTTGGGGTCCTACACCCCAACGTCATCGACCGCTTTGAGCTCACCATGCCCTGCTCCGCCCTGGACATCAACATTGAACCCTTCCTGTGAAGTCAACGTTTCCCCCCACCACCACCCCCACCACCACAACCACATTCAAAACTGATATGAGAAATCTCTAGTAGTACATGTACCATCGTTAATTGCCAGAGTCCATGCCCAGCTCTGCATGGAACGGCACTGCCCGGCCTGGCTTCATCCAGATTTTGTAAAGGTCCGATCTTATTTCGACATCCACGCTTATAACGCAGACCTCATGTATTGATCTCAATGACAGAACATGATCTATGTCTAGATTTCTGCCTCAGTTTCAGTCCCTGAATGTTCCCTTCAGTCGATGTCATATGGTGGTGACTCTTGTCAGATTAAATGTACACTGATGTAACCACCAAGAGGTTGTTGGGCAGAATACTGTAAAATGAATAAATTATGTATGTGCAGAGGTGTTTTCACCACTCATAGTTTCCACTGCAAATAAATGGATTGAGATGTGGGCCTGTGACTCATCATTTGAAGGGCTTCATTTGTATTAGTCATGCATTAGGGTGGAATTAAGCCCATGTTCCATGTGTCATACTGAAGGCTGCCTACTGCACTGGTAGTATGTGTCTGTTTCATAGGCTATATTTAGAATAACTAATAAACCAGTAAGCATTTCTGCTGTCTGAGGGCAATCAATAACCAGATTTATTTTTCTCTATTTTGTTGAAAGGTATTCCAACAATAACTGATAATAGCTTGATATCTATTTAGTAAATCTTTGTAGAATTTAAATACAAATCCATGATTTGGGATTTTCACATTATAAAGTTAGGCTTGCACAGAAAACACTTAATGAATCCACCATCAGAAGTAGTTAAAAAATTCCAGGCAACAGAACAAATACAGGTTGGCCGGTAGACCAACATTCCCTGTCACAGATGACAGGAACAAGTGAAAGTTACAAACTTGAAAGCCTGTGACGACACAGTGTGTAGATGTGAACAGGTTTCTCTGCTGGTTCTGCCAGATGAGGGGTTTTGGGGGCGAGGCTATCATGTCTTAACAATTACAGCCAGAACGTAACTTAGAGACAGAGAGTATGCATGTGTCTTTTTATTTTGTTGTTTGCCTTTTTTACTGGGTACAAGTAAATAACAAAATCTCATGGAATAAATCTTTACTTAATGAAAAAGTCGGTTTGTATACAATTTATTTCAGGTAAAAAATGCTTCCCTTAAGGAAGATATTTTGTTATAAATATGAGGTATACATTATTTTATTATTTTACAGAACACAGACAAGCTAGAAAGTGTTTTGTAATGATGATTTTTATATTAATAGCAACAGTCTCTATCAGGTCACAACAACCCTAGTAGAATAAAAACTCGGTTGACCACAATGCTGTTCACCAGACCAACAGAAGTGTAGGTGACAAACTTATATGGAATTTCAATTTCTTTTCTTTTCCTTGCCTCTCTGTCATTGGTAGACACTCTGTACCATGAACACAGGACCTTCAAACTGATGGTCTTCATTAGCTGGCGGGTGCCCACTAACGAGGCCACGCCCAGCATGAAGCGGATGGTGCCCATTCCCAGAGCACCCAGAGTCAAGGCAGGAAGGGGTACAGGTAATACCCCCTGGGGTTCAAATGTTTCCCCCAGCTGCTCATTTACCCAGTAACCCACGGAACATCCAGTGGCACATCCAAAGATGGTTGTGGTGTCCCCCCGGGTGGTACTGTAATGGTCCAGCTCTGGGTACGTGTAACAGAGGAACAGGGGCAGTAACAATGCTACAATGGGGGAGTATGGGCTTGTAAGCTGGAAAGTATCAAGGGTTTCCCAATATGGGTAGGTGATAAGCATCACTACAGCTGAAATCAGCACACCACAGATCACATCCTGAAACAAAAGGAAAGCTGGGGTTTACTGACAGGATAAAGAGACCTTTATTTGACTAACCGACCGATAGATAGATAGATAGATAGATAGATAGATAGATAGATAGATAGATAGATAGATAGATTCCCCATAAAGGCTGCAGTCCCAACCTCTAACACCCCATCTCTCCCCATAAAGTGGATGCCTGAACAAGCTGTGGTTTGCCCTGCTTTAAGACTGCTAGTCAGCCAGACATAGTATGAATAATAAATCCTCCGTTGGCTTGAATGTTTCACACAGTTATCTGAGGAGGGAAGAGGAGAGAGGGGGACTCACCAGAGCCGAGTGCATGCCTGTGTAAAGACGACTCAGACACACCAGTCCAGACAGCACCACTGCCACCAGTAGACCCACCTCAAACTGGAACTGGGACACACACACACACACACACACACACACACACACACACACACACACACACACACACACAAAGACACACATAAAGCCTGATTTTCTGAGAAATAGCACTTGAATTTGAATACGTTATGACAAGGGGGCCATGTCGTCACTAAGAAATATTCCACATTCCCCATAATGTGAACATGCTCATTCTAAACTCCAAACTTTTCTCTGGTCCTTTTCAGTCATTTAACTATCACTCCTTTTGTTTTCTTGATGAGGCCATCCATTAATCAAGCCCCTCAACCTAAGACCGCTAAACTTCTATCTGCCAACCCTTTCTTCAACCAGTTTGATGCATGGACTGCCTTTAGGTCTTCCTTCCTTTTTCACTCATCTGTCTCTCCATCTCCCCTTCCCTTCCCTGATCCCTCCCTGCCTATCATCTACCTAGAAGTGGTTTTGTTTCCCCCCATTTCAATGACAGTGAAAGAGGAGCGTGTGTTTATTCATTGACCTCCTTCCCCTCCCTCCAACCTACCCTCTCTCTCTCTCTCTCTCTCTCTCTCTCTCTCTCTCTCTCTCTCTCTCTCTCTCTC
>JAVQJY010092389.1:0-11422 GCA_036025375.1 Retropinna semoni | reverse complement strand
CCCTCGCCACATGAAACAAGCCCCCCCCCAACACACACACACACACACACACACACACACACACTCCTCTGAGTGCCAAGTGTCTGCTCGTCACCCAACCTGCACTCTGAGCAATGCTGTCACGTGTGTGACAGAATGCTCTCTTGTCTTTCCAAAAGTAGTAAAGTCATTAGGAGAGAGTGAGAGGAACTATTAAAAGAGAGGAAGAGGGAGGGATCGAGAGAGAGGAAGAGGGAGATTCCTTGGCCAATGAGGGCTTCCCTGCGGTAGAGTCAGGGCTCTGGATGAATGAGTTGGAGCTTACTCAGGTGGTATTTACCTGGCACCGCCGCCACCATAGTAACACGTGCCCATCAAGTGTGCCAGCAACGTGGGCCACATTTTGGACTTTAGAAAAGTTGATTTATGAAAGTGGTCCAACTCCACTAACTCCTTTATACACAGTATGCTGGCCGTAATGAGCCTTCGTCATGTGACAAAACATGATTCTGTATTTAATATGAAGTGTTTGTCCGCTAGCTCATCTAGCTAGTAGTCAGTGCCCCTCGCTGACACAAGCTCCAAGGCGAGAGAGAGATTTTTACCGGATTGGGAAAAGCAAAACGGAAGCCGAATGTCTGAACGATGCCAATTAGTGTTGCAAGAGTTGGTGAGATTAAAAAGGGCAAAATTCATCTTAATGTAACAAAAAAAATACGAAATCTAATTTTCTATCCAGTGTCGAAAGCAGATTAAAAAAGGTCTTAGCCAAACTATACTACGGATTCATTACAATAGAATGATTTTGGCTCGAGGCCCTTATTACAGGGTTCGGACACACCCACGCCACCCACAGGGTTCCCTTTCTCCTCGGTTATTTCCCTCTCTTCTGTCCATCTTTCTTTCTCCTTGCTGGTGTGTGGGTGGTGTGTGTGGGCGTGTGTGCCGTGCGCTGGCTTTCCTCGGGCCCCTCGGATGGTGATAATGGAGCAGTAAATCATGTTCAGAGGAGGTTTTCTCTGTTGATGTAGGAGGGGAGGAGGAGGGCAAAGGAGCAGGAGGGGAAGGAGAGAGGGAGAAAGAGAGAGAGAGAGAATTCATCCATTTTTAACAAATGTTTGATTTGTGATTGCTTATCTTATGATCATAATTGGATGTTCAGTCCCTTCACTGTGAAACGTTTTAGCAACATTGTTATTGTAAGCATTCATGCCAGTAAAGGTTATTGAATTGAATTGAGAGAGAGATAGAGAGAGAGAGATATGCAACACCAAGGGCTTCTTAAGACCCACCTCCTTTCTGGCTGTGGAGGACTAGTAAGAAGTGTGTCTATTGTTTACACTTGTCAAAGTCTGGAGTGACCTGAAGCCAACGTAGCGGTAAGATTCTGTTGGTGTGTCGTAAACGGGAGGGAAAGCTGCGCGTGTGAGACCAGGAACGGGCTGTCTAGAGTGAGCGCCAGGAGCGAGGGAGAGAGAGAGAACACTGGTAGGCAGCAAGCGAAACTGTGTGTGTGTGTAGGGGGAGGGGCAGGCAGGCAGCGCTCAGCTTCGAGTGTCGCCGCTGCTCTTTTCTCCCCCCTCCCCCCCACTCCCCCTCCGGCAGCGCTGACTCTTTCATGTGTCCTCTCTCTGGTAGAGCTGGCTGGCTGCGGCAGGGAGCCCTTGAGGAGCGCACCACTGACTGTGAGGCTGCGCTGCCCGGGAGCTCACAGCAGGCAGGCAGAGACTGGTGATGGGAATATTTAGGTTAGGCCTTTGAAACAAATGAGCACCAGAGTAAAACTAAATCATTTGAAGATGACAAATACTACTACTAATAATAAAATAAATAAATAAATGTGCCTTAGATTGAGTTATTTGCTTTTATAGCACGTTTTCTTGGCACAATTTTGCTGTTGTTGTTGTTCGTATTGGAATTATACCAATCCATTCCTTGCATATGGTGTATAGATACATACTTAGATTGATAGATGGATGGTTGAGTTTTATATTTAGATAAATGTAAGCAATAACTCACAACAAGCTGTGATATATTGGTAATACATCACTGAAAAGGGGCGTTTTTCTCCCTGACATCCACAATATCGTAATATAAGAGTAATAAATACACTCCAAAATGAAAGAGTTGTAATAAATAATAATTGGCCTGCGCTTAAGTGCGAGGCGGATGCAATGCCACGTACAGCTAGTAATTTTTTCACCACAGGTAGGGTGGTTCTAATATATCTTGTTTGTGTCATATGGAGGTGTGTTGGATAGCGTGGCAAGCATGTTGCTCTAGTTCTTGTTGCTCTTGAGAGAGTTTTCAGACTTGTTTCCACTTAAGGCCTTAATCTGTCTCGTGTCAAGACCAGCATCCGACAGCTTGCGGTTGGTACAGTTTTGCTCCCTCTCTGCTTGCTTCTATTGTCTAAGAAACATTGTCCAAAGGTGATAAGTGCCCAACGGTTCTGAAGTGTACCTGTAACACAACAAATAAGCTTTGATATGTCCTGCTGTCTACAATGCTTTTTTGCAGCATAGAAGGAAACGGATCTCCACGGGAAAACAAGAGTTTGACAGAACTGGGGCATAATTCTGAATCAGAAATCCTTTAGTCGTCTCACAGCTGATACATTTACAAAAAGCGGATACATTTACAAATTAGTAGTGTTTGCTTCTGTCATGACATAATGTTCACTGTCCGTGATCTGTTTTTCCGTTAGATCAGTGGTTTATTCAAATGCAAGTTTTAATTTACACGCCTTGTAACCTAATTCTTAAACACAATGACGTTATAACTGCCTGTCTTGGAATTATAGTTGTCACAAATAAATTGACGACCGCAGCCCAACCCCTCGGATAAACGGAGGACGATGAAATAAATAAGTAAAGTGACAATCAAAATATTTTGCTGATTGATGTAACGGATTCAGTCTAGGCAATAGATGTTCCAATGAAATAATCATGGCAATCAACATGGAAACAAATGACAGATTGGTCAAAAGCAAATTAATTTGATTACCCAGCCATCGTGTGATCTCTGAGCAGTAGGCAAAACCGGCACGCCATTCTAGTAGTTTTGTTTCAATTTTGTCAGCTAGCTTGAATTTAACTAGGGGTTTAACTTAACTAGCTATCTTTGTTTTAGTTATCTATCTTTGTTTGTTAACTAGCAATCTTTGTTAGCTAGAAATCTTTGTTTGTTAACTAGCTATCTTTGTTAATTAGCTATCTTTGTTAGCAAGCTGTCTTTGTTTGTTAATTAGCTAACTATGGTAGTTTTTTTTGCTTTTTTGTGTGATACTGCATCTTGTAAAGGATTTAGACTTTATGAACCAATCGGATAGCTCGATTTGAGCTAACCATTTATAGGTAAACATGACCCTGATTGGGTGTTTGTCACTCACTCAGGTCAGGCGGCAGTTAGATAGTGGGAGACAAGTTTCTGAGAATGTCATTTGAACAGGTCTGTCTAGCAGGGACTACTTCCCCCCATCTCAACCACAGTGGGGCTGCCGCCAGCAGGAACAGACCCTTTGTGGTTCCTCAGCTCCAGATCCGAACCCACACTCAGCTGTTAACAGTGATGTTGGATTTTTCAAAATGAAGGTTCCGGCTAAAACCAGTCAGCTGATACTCTGAAAGCGAACAAATTTATGAAAATGAGAATTCCATGCTGAGGTCCCAACACCCAGCGTCAATAGGCAAGGGACGAGGATTTGACACAAACTGCAGAATACATGTATTTGTTTTGGAACGACTTTCAGCATTACATTTCTAGGGTTGCTGTAATGTCTCAATGCTGACACGAACTATTGTATTAGTAAGTGTCATCTTTTAGTTAGCATGGTAGCTAAGCTGTTGAAGAGCTCAAACTGTCCACAGATCTAAAGTGCTTCACTGGGCATTAGCTACGGCCATTCGCTAACAACAGAGCACCTCAAAATTACTTTCCAAATTAGCAGTAACTCAACCTTTATATGCTAAGAACCGTGTTTTCCTTTCCTGGCGGCATACTCCTAACCCTTCTCCTCTCCCCCCCAGATGGGCATGGGGGGCAGTCCGTTTGGGCAGCAGTACGGCCAGGCGGGGGTGCAGCAGATGGGGGGCGTCAACGCCCAGCAGCTCCAGAACAAGGCTGCCCTGGCCAACAGCCTTCCCCCCTTCCCCAGCGACCTGAAGGGTGCTAGCAGCGTGCCCAACTTGGTCAGTGGTACTCTCCTCCCACCCTCACTCACGCCCTCACTCTCTCACTCTCTCACGCCCTCACTCTCTCACACCCTCACTCTCTCACTCTCACGCCCTCACTCTCTCACTCTCTCACGCCCTCACTCTCTCACACCCTCACTCTCTCACACCCTCACTCTCTCACACCCTCACTCACTCACTCACTCACTCACTCCTTGTACATTGACTCACTCACTCACTCACTCACTCACTCATTCATTCTTCTACATTCACTCACTCAGTCACATTTCTCCTTTCTAACCCTCCACGCTCACTGGTCCACGGTTAGTAACACACTAGTAATCAAAATAGAGCCAGGCTCAAGTCTCCAGGGGTACAGGCTAACTGAAGCCAGCAGATGCATTCTCATGAACAGTACTGTTTGCCAAGGTATTGGAACAATTATTCAGACAGATTTTTCTCCGTCTCTTCGTGGATGAACAATGATCCCGAGCAAGAAACATTTGTCTAGAGGCCGTCCACTCCAAATTCTGTTGAGCAATTATCATAGTTGCGCAGAAGGCGAGAGACAGAGAATGTGAATGAATGTGATTGAGAGAGGAAGCGTGAGAGAGAGTGAGAGAGAGTGAGAGAGAGTGAGAGAGAGTGAGAGAGAGTGAGTGCGAGTGAGTGCGAGAGAGTGCGAGAGAGTGCGAGAGAGTGCGAGAGAGTGCGAGAGAGTGCGAGAGAGTGCGAGAGAGTGCGAGAGAGTGCGAGAGAGTGCGAGAGAGTGCGAGTGAGAGCGCGTGAGCGTGTGAGAGAGTGTCTGTGAAATTGTGAGAAATTAAGTGTCAGAGGGAAAGT
This sequence comes from Retropinna semoni, assembly GCA_036025375.1. Taxonomy (NCBI): domain Eukaryota; kingdom Metazoa; phylum Chordata; class Actinopteri; order Osmeriformes; family Retropinnidae; genus Retropinna; species Retropinna semoni. The sequence continues at coordinate 6,428 of JAVQJY010092389.1, read as the reverse complement.
GAGTGAGAACTAGTCAGAAAGAGGGGCGCTCTTTCAAAGCCCTGAATAAACACAGCCTGGCTGCATGCAAAGCTCATTTTTTTCGAGGAACAGGAAACGCACTAAATGAAGGCAGGAAATGGTTTTGATGTCACTCTTTCTTGCGAAAGGTTCAGGGAATGGTTTATGAAGTGCTGGGTGTTTTTGTTTACTAGGTCTCATTCTTCAAATTCTGACAGAGCTCTCGACTGGTTTGTTTTATTTGGCGTTTGCACCTCTCATTTTTGTCATCTGTCTGACTCCCAACCACGACACCCCTACTCTCTTACTTCCCTGTGTCTCTTTCTGTCTCCCTCCCTCTCCATCTCTCTCTCTCTTTCTCAGTCTCTTACCCCCACGCTCTCTCTCTCTCCCTCTGGCTTTTTCTATGTGGCATCAATGTCACCTGTTGCTCTTTCACAAAAAAACTAAAAATAACAACACATAACGTGAGTCCATTTATCAAGCAGATAAATCCGTCTCACCCGCCTTTCTCCCCCGTTCCCCCCCGCCTGCCCCCCTGCAGGCCCAGATGCAGCAGCAGGTCTCGGCGGTGGGCATGGTGCCCGGCGGGGCGGGGATAGTGGCCACGGGCCCCACGGCCGACCCGGAGAAGCGCAAGCTGATCCAGCAGCAGCTGGTGCTGCTCCTCCACGCCCACAAGTGCCAGCGGCGGGAACAGGCAAACGGGGAGGTGCGGGCCTGCGCTCTGCCCCACTGCCGCACCATGAAGAACGTCCTCAACCACATGACCCACTGCCAGGCCGGCAAGTCCTGCCAGGGTGAGTCCAGGTCCATAGCCAGGTGGGGCTGGGGGGTGGGGGTGGTGAAGGTGTGGGCAGGTCAACAAGTAGAGGAAAACGTCTTAAACCAGCTCTGAAGACGAGCACTCCTATGACCCCTGAAGCATGCCCCTCCCCCCTCGTTCCTCTGACGGACGAGCTGGTTAGGAGATTCACTATTCCTCTCACTGGCTATGGCTGTTCTCGCTTGAGCAACTCCCTCCCCCCTCTCTCCTCCCCCTCCTTCCTGCGACTGGGAAAACCTCTCCGCGGCGCTGACGCCAGCAGACATAAATCCCGGGCGTGTTTTTTTTAAAGCCTGTCTGGGTGCTCAAGGCCCAGTGTAAATAGTGGAGTGGCTGTCGTCTGCTCCTTGGGTGGAGTCCGTCCGGGTGGTTCTGGGGATGGGTCTGGGGTGGCTGACCTCTGACCCCGTTCCTTTATGCAGCTAATGGGGTGGGGGGGTGGGGGGGATTGGGGCTGCTTCTGCTAGAGTGCTTCCTCATACTTAGAGCTGAGCCCTGAGAGTTTAACCAGTATGACCACAGCTTCTGTCTGTTAGCCTGACTCACAGAGTTTCTACACAGTCTAGACTAACCAAATTAATTTATTGGGTCTGTTTGGTCAACTCGATTTATGAAATAGGTCGCCTGTTCCGTCTCCCAGCTTATTAAAGGTGTGCGTGTGGTAAAAGCCCCCCTTAAGTCCCTGATGTCAGGCTTCGTCTCCTGGACTAGCCCCATCCCCCCATCCTCCTCACCCCTCCCTCCTTCCTCCTTCCTCCAGGCCGTTCAAGGCAGTTCCCCCCGGAGTTGTAGATGAAACAGGTTGTCTTTTCTGCCTGGTTAGTGTGTCTCCTGGATGTTGACGCTTGTTACCTCATTAGGTCTGCATTCTGAGTCTGAGTTGTTATTACCTTCAGTGTGTGTGTGAGAGTGTGAGAGTGTGTGTGTGCACGTTTGTGGTTACTGCTCATCCTCTGGTCTGTAGGTGAGTGTGTTAATGAGCCTCACACAGCAGGCCCAGTATCTGTCGGCCCGCTCATTCAGGGAGCTGCTTATCTTGTCCACTGCCTCTCTGAATTACTCTTGTCTGTCTCCCTCTCTCCCTTATTCTCTCCCTCTCTTCCGCTGTACCTCTCTCTCCCTTCTCGCTCTCTCTTTCTCTTTCTCGCTCTCTCTCTCTCTCTCTCTCTCTCTCTCTCTCTCTCTCTCTCTCTCTCTCTCTGTCTCTCTCTCTCTCCACAGTGGCTCACTGTGCCTCGTCCAGACAGATCATCTCCCATTGGAAGAACTGCACACGGCACGACTGTCCCGTCTGCCTGCCGCTGAAGAACGCCAGCGACAAGAGGAACCAGCAACGTGAGTAAACCTCCATTAACCCCCCGACCCCCTCCCCTCTCCGCCGCCCGACGTCTTCCGCCACCTCAAAACCCCAAGCGTCACCGTGAGGCGGTTCCTCACCACGAGTAAATCGTACCTTTTTAAAATCCCATCAACGTGTTTGCCAGACTTTATCTATTAATAACCAGTCCGAATGTTTGACTTCTTCCTTGACTTAGAAGTGAGTATTTCCGCGACTAGGGCGCTTCAACGCGCAGCGAGGGAGCAGCGCCAGGCAGTGAATGAGGGAAGAGCGTCGTTGGGTTGCGTTTGGTGTTCAGTGGCGCCACCTGCAGGCGGCATTCCCCCACCACCACCACCCTCCTCCGCGGCCCTGCGCTGCACTGGCTCGCTGGCTGCGAAAGCCCGAGCGCCCCAGAGGATTCCTGAGGAACGCTGGGGCCTGTAATCTGACACCCGGAGTGAGGGGGAGGGGGGGGGCTCTGTGGCTCCGCTATCAGAGGAGGAGGGGCCCAGCAGGGAAAGCTGTGCTCTGATTGGCCAGAGGACCCTGTGACACGTTTAAATCCCCCGACAGAGGCAGCGTGCTCCTGCTGTCCCTGTTCAGCAAGGCTGAGCTTCAGAAAGGGCTTGCGCTCCGCTCTAGAGAGATAGAATAGAAGGATATGAATGAATTAAGTTCGCATTTAGAAGCACAGTACTCATATCAAATGTTTGTTATTGGCATGATGATTTGAGAAATATTTAGTGAAAAAATTGTCGATTGAAATATTTAAAAATTATCTTTTTAAGTATGTTGTTATATTAAGAGTGGCTTGTTTTACATTTTAAATGCAGCAAAATCAATAGAAAAACTGAAATAGAACAATAAAATGTATTCTGTTTTTCTTTTTTCAACTCTCCCTCCCTCCTCCCCCCATCTCTGCAGCCATGCTGGGCTCGCCGGTCGGCGGCCTGCAGAACGCCATCAGCGCGGTGGGTGCGGGCCAACCCAGCGCCCCTGCCAGCAACAGCGCCACCCACATCGACCCCAGCTCCATGCAGAGGGCCTACGCGGCGCTGGGCCTGCCCTACGGGAACCAGTCCCCGGGCCAGCAGAACGCCCAGGGCCCGCCGCACCAGCAGCTCCGCTCCCTCAACGCACTAGGTACCACGCCTCCCGGCTCACACCGTCGTCCTCCACAGACTCCACACACACAGACTCCCATACTTGTGTGGAAGGGAGACTTGGTAGTTTACATTTGGGCACTTTTAGTTTCCAGGTAAAACCAAAGTTTTAACCCAAAACTAAAACAAAACATTTTATGCATAGAACGGTAAGATGTTACGGTAAGGTGTTTATACACTGTGCTTTCAGCTTGCAGACAGTCTGGTTGTGGTTCAAGGCTTTAGGCTTGCTGAGGTTTATAAACCTTTTTCTACCCACAGCCTTTTTTTAATACTCTATAACATCTGTCCTTCCTTTACTTTCTCTTCTTGACTCTGTTTTCCTTCCATTCTCTCTTTCATTCTCTCTTTCATTCTCTCTTCCATTCTCTCTTCCACTCTCTTCCACTCTCTTCCACTGTCTGTCTGTCTGTCTGTCTCTGTCTGTCTCTGTCTGTCTCTGTCTGTCTCTGTCTGTCTGTCTCTGTCTGTCTCTGTCTGTCTCTGTCTGTCTCTGTCTCTCTCTTTCTCCCTCCCTCTCTCTCTCTCTCTCTCTCTCTCTCCCTCTCTCTTGCTTTCTCCTTCCCTCTCTCTCTCTCTCAGGCACCAACCAGATGAACATGCCAGGGGGGATGGGCGTGTCCTCGTCCGATTCAGGCGGCATGCACTCAGACTCCGCCCTCCCCTCCTCTCTTAACAGGTGAGCCCGCCTGCCGTCAGCGCACCTGCTGACCTATAATGCACACATTATAGTGCATCTCGGGAGCGGTTTGACCATACAGCCACCCGTTACCCACTACACAACCCTCACATAGGCTAAATAACAGTCTGGGAGAAGTTATGGACAATTGGACAATTTATTAACTGGCAGAGCTAATCCACTCTCCAGATACGATAATGTCACTTTCCTAGTGCAGCAGCTCCTGCTGCCTTCCTAATGCGGAGGCATATTGCGCTAACAAGTATAATGAGACGGACGACTCATCCTTGTGAGAAACGACAGCGAGCAGCATATGTTCATGTTTTCCAGTAGCTACAGTTAACTAAAGAGACATCTGTGCCAGGGACAACTAGCTTGATAACAGAGACTGCTGAGGAAAGTCAGCCTGCACAGCTACATCTGATCTGACACTTCCACATGAGGGGTCTGAGCACTCATTCAATTAATATGCATTGTCCTTATTTTATTTCAATTTATTGTTTCATAAAAGTCCCTCCATGTGAAAAACCGGATGGATATAAAATAAGCTTTGCCTAGTGTTCTTGTCAGTGCTAGACCCCCATCTGTATTTGTTGGTAATAACGGTACAGAAGTGTCAGTTTCATTCATCGTTAGACTGAATCAGCACGGTTTACATCCCTGCAAGTTTTTCCTCATTGGCCGTCCCCTCTTCTCTCCTCCGGCACCCGCAGTCTGTCAGATGGAACGGGGGCGAGCGGCATGGGTAGCTTGCCCGCCGCCACGCCGCTGTCGTCCTCGGGGGTGAGGAAGGCCTGGCACGAACACGTCACTCAGGACCTGCGCACCCACCTGGTGCACAAACTGTGAGTACAAAAGGCTGTCGGACCACAGATGTCCGAGCACTAGTACTTTAAAGACAGCTCTAGCGCCCCCCTCTCCTGACATCACAGAGCTGTGTTTCTCTACCGCCTGTCGTCGTCCAGAGTACAAGCCATATTCCCCACGCCGGACCCGGCGGCGCTGAAGGACCGCCGCATGGAGAACCTGGTGGCCTACGCACGCAAGGTGGAGGGGGACATGTACGAGTCCGCGAACAGCAGGGTAAGTGCACGCACGCACACAATCTCTAGCTCTATTTTCTTGTTCTTTTTCAATATCTCGCTCTATTGCCCTCTCTCTCTCTGTTTCCTCTCGTTCTTTCACTCACATTCTATTAACTCCTGACTCAATCTCTCTCTCTCTCTCTCTCTCTCTCTCTCACATTGACAACATCCATAGCACATCAGAGAACCACCCATGCATCCTCCATCCTGCTGTAGATGTACATGCATTCTGTTTCAGAAAAAATGGCACTTTGAGGGAGATATCGGCCAGCAGAAGGACACCCCAAAAAATAACACAGCATTTCTTCACAAAACCTCTTCCAGGACGAGTACTACCACTTCCTCGCTGAGAAGATCTACAAGATCCAGAAGGAGCTGGAGGAGAAGAGGCGGTCTCGGCTGCAGAAGCAGCCCGTCATGGGAGGGCCCCCGGGGCCCCAGCAGCAGCCCGGCATGCCCCAGCCCATCGCCATGGGCCCCAATCAGGCCGCGCGGCCAGCCAGTAAGGACTCCCTTTCCACCCGATGTCCTCTGCCTCGTATTTACGCACACATTCCTACTGTCATGCATGCTCCTGACAGCGGAGGAACCAGCATGTAGAGATTCCTGCCTAGATCCCTACATGTTCATATATTACTTGGACAGACAACTGTTTTTCATGCAGACCAAGCTGTCTGTTTCTTTTCTGAACGGTCTGTGACTCATCTGTCCTGTTGTGCTCCAGACGGACCGGTGCCCATGTCCAACGTGCCAAATCAGATCATGAACCGCATGCCGGTGTCTCAAGGTAACTGCTGTGACACACACACACACACACTCACACCCCGGGGTTTTAAAAACTCCCCTCTGAGCAGCTTAGCTCTGTTTCAATCCCTCACTCAGATGATCTAGAGTTCTTAGAAAGCCGACAGTCCTCCACTCATGACACTTACCAGGCTCTCAACCCATTGATGATCCACTCTCTGACACACACACACACATACACACACACACACACACACACACACACACACACACACGCACACAATCAGTGACTCCCTCTGTGATAAATGTAATATCAATGTTATTTGAGAGAAAAGTTCAGGATAGTTTTTCAATGGATGACGTTGTGTTGAATGTGAAATTGTTATTGTATTCTGTTTCTAATCACACACTAGCGAGTCCTAATCTGTCACTCTTTCATTTGTCCCACTACTATCTTCTTTCTCTCCCTCTCTCGCTCCCTCTATCTCCCTCTCTTTCTCTCTCTCCCTCTCTCTTTCTCTCTCTCCCTTTTTCTCTCACTCCCTCTCTCTTTCTCTCTCTCCCTTTTTCTCTCACTCCCTCTCTCCCTCCCTCTCTCTCTCTCTCCCTC
>JAVQJY010091900.1:0-11528 GCA_036025375.1 Retropinna semoni | reverse complement strand
GAGAGGGGAGGAGAGGAGAGAGAGGGGAGGAGAGGAGAGAGAGGGGAGGAGAGGAGAGAGAGGGGAGGAGAGGGGAGGACAGGGGAGGAGAGGAGAGGAGAGAGAGGAGAGGAGAGGATAGGGGAGGAGAGGAGAGAGAGGAGAGGAGAGGGGAGGAGAGGAAAGAGAGAGGGGAGGTGAGGGGAGGAGAGCGAGTGCTACGGTAATAGACTGGTGATTGAGAGGGGTCGCTCCTGAGTCATTTGACATGTAAATTGATTAAGAAGTAATAGCAGGCAAGGAAGGAACACCCCCGGAGATCACGAGATGCAATTTTAAGTCAGTAACAACGCCAATACAGCTGAACACAACCTCTTATTAATCTTCAAAAGGCCCGTAATCAAATGTGATTTCCCACATGAGCTGTAACGACCTACTGTACTGTGACTCGAAGAAAACAGATCGGGTTTGTTGATACTGGCTGGGTAGGATTCCTCAAAAGACCTGGAGAATGAGTGAGTGACTCAATCATCAGCCTCGGGTGATTCCTCCAGTCTCTCTCCATGGGGCTGGTCTCTCTGTCTGCCCTGGTCTCTCTAACGCCTTCCTGTTAGACCCCTTCAAACAGCCGAGCAGATAAGGCACCGGACAGGGGGATGAAGCAGCCAGGGAAAGTTGTTCAGTGTCGACAGTGCGTGCAGGTTAAAGCTGAAGCCCTGGTTCATCAGATAAAGCTGTGTTACCCAGCACAGACCTGATACGCTGCAGAGATGTCACTGCTGATTCCTAACCATCTATAGGAAATACAGTCTGGGTTCATTCAAATGCCGCTGTAATAAAATTAAGCAGTGTATTATTGGAAACTCCACCGACTGTGCCAGTCATATGAACCACACAGTGAGGGGGTGATGGAGCTGCTATCTGGGTATCAATGACTGCCGCAAGTTGTGCAGCTCTCAAGCTTTTTCATACACTGCTTAGTCAGGCGCTTCAGAAAATCATTTATGAGCGAAATGAATACGACATTTTAATTTAATTAGAGACAATGTATGATTGAATGAATTGTGCGACTGCGGCTATTCTCTGAGCCTCCGAGTTTCATTTTAGCTCACCAAAATTTCTCTGTGAAACCAGAGAGAGGCATGACTCCGAGACGAGGTTTGGAGAGCAAACTGTTCACAAGTGCATAATGGTCAACCCACAAAAGCTCCACACACTGCATAAATCTATGTTTTGATATAATTTGAGGAAGAGGAATAAATCCAGAGCTCAAATCATTACATGCCATACATAACTGATGATCAAAGACTTCGTCAGATTCTAGTCCATGAAATAATCAGCAGCAATTGAAGAATAAACTGGGCCTGATCAATGTAAAGTAGGCCTGTAAGAATTTACCCCGAGGTTACTGCATTCGAGATTAGGCTCTGGTCTTTGGGTACAAATGAGCAAAAAACATGTTGCTTGAGAAGCTCGGGTGATTTTCTTCGTTTGACTAGCCCTCCTGGCTCACGAGTCCCATGAAGGCTGTCATCCATGCTGGTGATCCGTCTCCCGTGGCTTCATTCAATCCCTGTGGATGGACGGCCATTGTGCTGAGTGGCGGGCAGATACTTACTCGCTAACAGGGACAATTACGGCCTGTATCTTATATCTCCCCGCACACGCCGGCCTGGGGGAGGGAACGAGACGGCTGTCGGCTCGTCGCCCGAGAGGCCCGGAGATGAGCGCAATAAACAGCGCTTCACAAATGGCACGTTGATAAACACACCTCATGCCGTTAATCAGCAGGGTGGGGAAACGGGGAGGGCGTTTGGTCCCAGCGCCGTTGATTGACAGGCCAATTTCTGGAGAAGAACGGCTTTTATGGGGCTAAATGGAGCTTTGCCTCCATTGGCTGACTGAAGGTGTGGATCTGGACAAGGGTACAAGCAGGGGGTCAGTTTGATCTGTCTGAAGGTGCGGGGCTACCGCGGAAGCTCCACAAGGGGAGCGGGGAGCTTTCTCTGTGGCTGCCTGGAGAGACTGGACAAGGGGCCAAGCGGCTGGTGCTGGGGGGAGGGGGGAGACGGTCCCGGCTCTATGCCCGTAGCTATCAACTAAAACAAATCAACAAAGGCAGGAGTATGCAGAGTTGTGATTGCCCTCCGTACATTCATCTCCGCATTGCGAGGGAGATCCTGCGGCTGTCTGTGCCTGTCTCTCGCGTTCTGAGAGGGATGTCCAAACTACGCATTTCGCCCTCAGTCTCGAACTGCATCTTATTTCCCAACACCCTCCCTCATTGATTTTTGCGGTGGGGTATCTTCTATAGCATTAGCCTCTCAGCTGACCCTACACTTTGAATTTGCTCACATTATGTCTGTGTGTGCCAGGGCTTACTTCTGCTTGAATGGTTGAATAATAGCATCAGGAAACCATTTCCATTAGACTTTTGACCTTGACTAAGGACAAGCCGACTCTCTCTCTCAAATGAATGTTTTTACATTCCTCCGCTGTTTTCACGTCACATTTTCTATGTGGTGGCACCGATACGAAGAGGATGGTATCTGTGTTCAAGTGTGCGGTCGTGAAGCGTTTACATTTTAGATGAAGAACCATTTGATGATGGATAATCAGGTGATGAATAATTAATGGTTTAGAAGGGAGGGTTGCTCTACATCTCATTACACTGCCTTGTCACATGGAGCACAGAACAATGGGTCTATAGTCCTCACATGAACAATTGTGGAATACAAACAGCTCCAGGTGACATTCCAGCGAGTCTTCACGCAGTGAACGTACATCCCCTCGGAGGAGAAAGTACAAAGGCGTAACTTTTAGTTTTAGACTATCGACTTGCAGAAGCGTATAAGTCGTGCTGTGAAGCTCTAGTTTAACTTGTTACATCACGTTCTGCTTATGAAACCTTAAGTTATTTCGGCGGAGCGTCGTAAAGTTGGAGAGAGAGTGTGAGGAAGAAAGAGAGCGGGAGAGTGAGAGAGCAAAAGAGCGAGAGAGCAAAAGAGCGAGAGAGTGAGAGAGCGAGAGAAAGGAACGTAAAATGGTGGGGTAAGGATTCTGCCTCCGCTACCTGGGAGAGCCAGGTCTAGTCATCCTCTGCGCGCCAGAGACACACAGGAGATACGAGGAAAAAACAACAAGAAAATCCAAGGATGGCAATGGAGCTGGAGAAAGGGACAAAGAAAGCGAGAAGTAAAAAAATAAAAATAAAACTGCTAAAAGAGGGAAAGAGAGAGAGACATAGAGAGAGAGAGTAGGTAACATTAGCAGCAGGCATGCAAGTTCACTACTGTAGCGGTAGGCACCATAGCGTCAGCACCTTCAGAGTCTTTCTATCTATTTCAGTGTGGGGGGAAAGTATGCGAGGCCTGAATCTTTCATTAAATGAGAGCTTATTTCATTATTTAGAAGGTGTTATTTTCTGCCTCAGTTCACAGGCGTGAAGCCAACTGGCAACTGGTGGACCTATTTAAATGAGTAGAATCTGGACCCATCTGCCTTGGTGGTCTCTCTCTCTCTCTCTGCCCGCCTCTCTCTTTCCTCACTCTCTCCTCCTCTCTGCGGGCGGGCCGACTTGCTAATTCAATCAGCCACTGAGATGCGGGGTGGTTTCTGTCCTGTCACCTGCATCCATGTTCACCGTGTCACTCCCCCTTCCTCAGGCAAGGCATTCATCACGGAGGGGGAGGAGCCACAGGCTTGAATGTGGCCAGACCTGACGTACACCTACACACACACACACGCACGCACACACGCACGCACACACTGCCGAGGCCTGAGTTTAACTGACGTTGTGTATTTTTTTTTTTCCAAGAAATGCCTTGTGTCTCTTATCAATGGCCACCCTGTGGCTAAAATAGAAGCTTCAGTGAAGCATCCATAGAGGGGGACTTCCTGGATATCAGAGTGATTTCTGATAAGCTGTGCCGACAGCCTATGAATTTGTATGGGGTAGTCCTCTGTCGATGACACGAGAAGCATGCATAATCATGTCGTGTACTTCAAGGATTTCGGTGCTCCGTGAATGAATGGTTGGTTTATTCAGCGGTGCCCGTCAGGGCCGCACGGTGGAGAAGCCGATGACACACACCTCTATCCATATCCTCAGACATCAAGATGCTTACATTTCTTGCCATTCATTACAGTACGGTCAGATGGACTGGATGGTATTGACTTCGGAATTAAAAGCTTCCACACTTCGGTGTAATGAAGCCTTTTCATTTATTAAGTTATTTGAGGCATTTAGTTTCAGTGGAGAAAACCTTCATCTGCAGCTCAGAACTCCTTGTTCCATGTGAGCATGCTTCACTTTCTAACCCAACATTAACCGACTCTATTCTTTTACTTTATTCACCAAAGATTGAAGTAAATAAATCGAACTAGGAACCTGGCTGCATGTTATTCACGAAGGGATTGGTGTTGCACAGAGTGTTAAGCAAAAAAGCCAAATTAATTAAACGAATCGGCAAAAGCCACAACAACTAGCATCTGTTGTCATCACCGCGGCTAAGTCAAATATGACCGTTGCGTTCTCATTTCCAAGAAGCACTGTGCTGTTGTTTGTTTTGCCCTCCACTTTCATTATCTGAGGAACCGTTTTTATTGCGGTAAAAGAAACTCAGCGTTAATTAGACAATTTAGCTCCTCCCAGTCCCCTGGGAGAGTTGTGATCCCCTGTTGTGGATGCACCATGCAATCCCCCTACTTTACCAGATGTCCTAATAGCTCCTATACAACAGCAGGACTTTATTATCACGGACAGAACCTGGAAAACATTTGAGAACATTCTTGGGCATTCAGACCTTCATTGAGACTCACAGGACCTATTACGTTGTCGATTTCCAGAGACAGACTTTGAGTTCTTGGGAGTCTCAAAGAGAAACACGCCCACAGGGTAATCAGTTGCTTTCTGATGAAAATCCTGTTAGATTACATTCCAACACCGGAATCTAAACAACGTAAATTCATAGAAAGTTTACCAGTACTAAAGTGCAGGCAGGATTTGCCTTCAAAGCTCAGTTTAAGTCTTGTTTGTACAGTTTGCCTCCCACAGGCTCTCTTGCTCAGGAAGCAATCAGAAGTGAAGCCGCACAAAAAGAACAGCAGTATAATTAGAGTAATTAAGAAAGTAGGGGCCAGGCAGTGCCTGAGATGCTGTCAAACACTGAGCATAGTCCCAGGGCGATAATTACATGTATACACTCTCCAAGCTGTGGTTTACTGAGTCTGCCTCTACTTACCCAAACCATTGTGAAAGGATCACACCCGGGTGGTAATACACAAAAAAGCTCATATCAATATACAATGACTAATGGCATTCACCCACTGAAGTCATTCATGCAAGGATGTTTGTCAATGTGCTACAAGCATGTCCTGTACTGTACTGTACTGAGTAAGATTAACCATATAGGTAATCCCAAGCTTTGTTATCTTTGTTTATTCTTGCATGCTCTGTCTGTACTTCTGATGTCGACGACACTGTGCTTCATCTCTATGGTAACTATTTGCCAGCTTCAGTTTAGCAAAACCAATCACACCACTCCGAAATATCGTATGCCGTCTTGCGACCTTTCAAATAGGAGAAGGTGCAAGACGCTGTCTGAGACACCCCAGTTTGTCAGAAAAAAGCAAGACGTAATATCCTGTCCGCGGCGTCTCTTGCCCTCCATTAATGTGTTTAACATCACCCGTCCACATGGTCATTTTCGGAATCATCTTGGGTCGGGCTTAAAGGAGCCCTGAGTAGCCAGGCTGGCTTGGCGTCCCTTTAGCTTCCCTTTCCTGTGACCTACAGGTGAACTGCTGCAGCATGGACACCCCTACATCTGTACCTGTTGCTGAGTGAGTCTGCGGCCAGGGGAAGATAAGAGCCTCCTGTGTGATCTGTGTCTCAGAGCCCTGGCGGGGCCGAGGTGGCTGGGCGGTGACTCGGCAAAGCGCTCTGGCTGACACGTTCTATTACAACATCCTTCACACTCTCCACATGACCGTGCCGCTGTCTCATTCTGACCCCAAATAATCTGGACCAAGTATCCTGTATTTGATAGGAAAGGATTCAACCTCCTCTGTTCTCTGTTAAAATGACTTGCCCCTGTAAAGTGGGAAGCATCCAAGACACACGTCTAAGTTAAGTGTAGCTATCGCTAGCTAAACGTCAGCTTTTGTGGAAGTGAAATATTGCCAATGGCCCCACTCTCTCTCCCCCCCACTCGCTCTCTCCTTAACCACTTCTCTCCTTAACCGCTTCTCTCCTTAACCGCTTCTCTCCTTAATGGCGAGGACTGTGAGAGAGTAAAGAGTGATCTGAATATGAATAGATTGATTAAAAAAAGAAAGAAATCGATTACTTTATAGAAAAGTAGGAAACACAATTGTGAATACAATTTTTCGCAATTAGCCTTTGACTCTCCAGGTCCCAAGCATAATTACATTAGTGTTATGCCAATCTAACATGTTACACTATGTCAACAGTCCATAACAAATTTTTCAATATGCTCTTTGACCACCACCTGTGTCTGTCTGTGATCAGAATACATTCTGCATCGTTCGTCTCCAATTTAGTAATTATGCTCGATTAATTTTGCCTCGAAAGGGTGAATGGGTGTACATTGTTTGGATCTCATAATAAGATTACTATGTTAATCATTTCTCCTTGTCCTTGGGAAAAAATTAATTAGACTTAGATTAATTGAAGCTCATTAATAAATATGCTGTAAATCAAGGAGGCCAGGTTGGGTGTAGGCATTTTCCTTCACCAGGTAACCTTATGGCCAGACAATAAAGAGCAAGAGGCAGCAAAGTCAGTTTCAATGTTGTGTAAGATCAAGTTTGTTTACAATCTGCTATGAGTTTGGTCTTTCATGTCCCCCAATTACAATGCATTGCAGAGCGTGTTGTAATTGGGTTGTCATTGACGGCCGTCATTATAATATCTCACGCTGGAAACCTGGCCCACTTTTAGACTAACAAGTTGCCATGGCTTCAGAAATTGCTATTGCTTATGTGGCAATTTCTGAAAGACTTTGTTCTTATACATTCACAGGAGAAAATCTCATTAGTTTCGACTTAATTACCCTCACCGTCAAGTCAGTGGATGAGGACGATGACATCCACACAGAGAGAACAGTTACATTTATATTCTGATAGGTCCCTCATCTCTTCAACAAGCGAGAGATCCTGATGTATTCAAGGTAATTATTCATTTACGGACTCTGAGTGTTACCTGCCAGGTCACCCTGCGGTGCAGCTCCGTGGCCTCCTCATTAACATGCGTCTCTATACCACTGACCCGTCCAGTCCGGGAGGAAGTCAGTGGGTAATAAGGAGCCTCGTCCACCAACGACCCGCTCCCTCTGCGGGGAAATCGGTCGGCAGGCCCCCGAAGACCTCGCGGAGAAGTCGGAGTGTTCTCCTCCGCAGAACTAAGATATTCAAAGTAGATGTTCATTTATTCAAACTGGCGCCCTCGCATTACCGCACGTGTGAAGGCCTCATTAACCAAATAGGGATCTTTAAACAGCTTCGCTTTCGCTGGCTCTCTCACAGTCTATATATTGCTTCCACACCAGCTTGACCGCGGAGACAGGCGGCAGAGAGAGTAAGAGATTTCAACATTAGCCATGTAAACAACGTTAAACTACTCATTTTAAAGTATGTGAGTGCTTGAAATGCACAGTATCGTGTAAGTACAATACTAATAATATGGACCATTGTGTGGTAGGACATAAAAGTCCTTATCGTTTTCATCAGGGGGTGTCAGTAAGAGTGCCAGTCAGCGGCTGCGATTTCCCCAGCACCCTCAGCCTGTGCAGGCAGTGTGACGTAGTGTGAGGTTACTGACAATAAAGTCACCTCCCTACTTGGCTCACTCGCGAAAGCTATCAATGAAAAGTTGGGTTGTTTTCTTACAAAAACACTCTTTCATAAGGCTTTACTGGAAGGAACCAAGAGGATAAAGGAGCTGGACCGACCCGATTTGCACATTCTCCAAGCGCTTCTCCCTCGGTCTTGTTGACAAAGTTGGCTAGCAGAATGTGGAACAATAGACACCGCAGCCTGAACTATTAAATCAGGGTTGGAACTTCAAGGCTCACATAAACTTCCAACTAAACTATTCAATCTGCATTTCCCGCCCAAAAAGTGCACCGCTGCATTCATTGTCTGAGTCGACAGGCAACGATGAACCAGTCCACCAGACATTGGGATGAATACAAACGAACATCTACCCTAACCTGTGTTTGTATCTTTCTTTGATTGGCCGGCAGTCCAAAGGAGTGATTTCAGCCCCATTCCACTCCAGCGCTCCCTAGCCGGGCGCAGGAGGCCCACAGCCCAGCCGGTACTGTAACCCCTCAGGCTCAGCTTGACCCACAGACACATCCAACAAACACCACATGTCTACTAGCAATAGTTTGTGATGGTTTAAATACCACAGTGAGAGAGAGGAAAACAGGCTCTTTCCCCCCCGCTGGGTGTGATAATAAAACGCCGGCCTTGAAATAGTGTGGTTGTTTGACTCAGCTCCCCTGGTAAGAAGGGCACGTAAGCGTACACATGAATGGACGGCTGCACAGCTAACAATGCATGGCAGAAACCCAAGTCGGGCGCGAGCCCACCCTGCCTGGTACAGCCGTGGCTGGAGCTCCACACCAACAGAGTGCGCGGTGTGACAGTGTGTTCAGTATGTGCGCATGCATAATTGCATGTGTTAGCCCGTGCGCTTGTGTGTGTGAGCACGGAGAGAGATTTGCTTCCTCCCATTTGGCAGCACGCACGCACAAACACATGTGCAATTGCGCACACACGCACACACACACGCTGAACACAAGCGTCACTCGTGCTCTCTCTCTTACACAAACACACACTGTTCTGCGAGTGTTCATTGGCGCCTGTTAGGTATCATATGGGATGATTACTGTTTTGTGGATGCTTATGAGAGGAAACACTGACAGCATGACAGTAATTACCAATGAATTCCTCTGAATTGCTGTCTCATTGATAAAGCTATTGAAACACAGTCACAGCCACCACAATGATAGGCTGATGCAGCAAACTGAAAAGCATGGCTGGGTACTGGCACTAGGTTCACTTCACTGTCTGTGTGCATGCATTCTTACACAGTAGCAGAGCTTTTTCCACACACAAATAAACACAGATCATCAAAAAGGACTTTTGACAACTTAATTTATCTATATCTGATGGTTATTTGATTTAGCTATTTTTCCGTAGTATGTTTGTGCCCATTTTGGAAAGTCTAAATTTAAAATGTGCATGGTCAGTGTCATTCTCTATTTACATTTTCTGTGTGTTACAGATTTCTTGCTTGCTGTCAGGTTCTTGCCATTGCTTTAAAATGTGTTATAAATAAGCAAATATGCAATCCTGTTAATAATAAACCTTTGAATTCATAAATATAAATGAGCTCCATCTCTGTTCCTAGAAATATAAAAAGGACATTTTCACCATTCAGTCACCAGACCAAAAATAGGTAATTGAAATAAGAATCCTCTTTAGCTCTCCTCCTTCTTTGACTGATTACAGAGGCACCGTATATCTTACCCTCACCACATTTAAATATAGACAAGCCAAAACAGGCACAAACGTACCGAGGAATAATTGCAAAACCTCATTAAATATAAATAAATTAAGTCTTTCAATGTCCTTTCTAATCCATACAAAGCAGATGATCTCTGTTTATTAGTGTGTGGGAAAAAAGCTCAGCTATTGTGAGGGTATTAAAAATAGATCTTCATTAATACTATCCATGACGATACTAATAACGTCAACCATTTGGAGGGAAAGCATTCGTCAACATTCCACACATTCACAGCAGGTACTTACGCCCTGAGGGACTCAATAGCCCACAAATGGATGCGACAGTATGGCTCCAGGCCTCAAACACAATGGCTGCTTTCTACAAAAAAAAGACGTGAAATGAATGGAACAACTGAGGCACTACTTTAGATGCATCCACTCCCGCTAAGTGCTGTGTGCTTCTTTGGATGGTGACAGGGGTTAATGATGCTTATGAAACATCACAACCATTGAAATGCATCTTGAACTCATCATAAGTCCAGGTCTAAGGTCCTGTCCCAGACATGGTTAAATCCACATCCACTCATAATTGGACACACAAGTAATAAAAATGTTTTTCAAAAGTTGAATCACTAAACACACTTCACTTACAAATTCCATGCATCAATACAGTCAGACACTCCCTTATTCAGTTACGCTAACTGGCAGTACTAAAACACAAGATTTTAATCTTACCAAACATGTCTGACAAAAGCAGACCAAATCACTTGAATCTGCTCTCACCAAAAAATTTGCCTCAGACGACAATCAAATAAGAGAATTTTGTTGAAGGCGCCTTGAATAAAGTGAATCAATAATTCCAAATGTCAACATAAGCCTTGGCAGATCACAAAGCCCCCTCACCCTTGTCTCCCGTGGAAAGGAGGAGAATTTATCATTGTCTCTTTGGCACCGTAGTTATCGGCCTGCTTAACTTCTATAGGGATTATAATAGGGTGGTGATTTATCACTGGTCAACAGAAAGGCCACTGATCCTCTGATCCATGCATTATTCAAGCTGCTTCTAATCAGCCGGTGAAAGATCAAAAATGAAAGAAGGGTAAATCCGTATGCTTTCTTTTAGTATTTTATCTTTTTTGTTAGTTTCTGCAATGTTGGAATTACAGGTTAGGTCTTTGATGGTTTTTAGAGACATCAAGGATCTATACCACGATGCTGGATGGCAAAGCGTGTTTATTTGCCAAGATGATCAGGAACTCCAAAGTGAACGTCAGAGCGATTGCCTAAACTAACCCGACCAACTGTCCTCAACTGGCAACCTCTCGCCATGTTGGCCTCAGTTCGAAAACCCCAGCCCTATGTCATCTTGTTCGATTGGATCAATACAAACATCAGAACGAGAGGGAAACGAAGGTTGTTAGGAGGCGCGATCGATCCCGGGGCGGTACTGTATGAGCGAAGCTTACTGCTGGTCACCAGAGAGGTGAAGCAAGGCCGTGGGAGCTCTGCGTTAATGAGGTGAGTAATAAAGAGAGGGCTGCAGGGCTTCATGACCACGATGGCCCCAATGTGAACAACAGGTAGAACAGGGGAACAGAGGACACTGAGACAATTCATTAGTCCAGCAACACAACAGGACCTAAACCATCTCTCAATTGAGACAAGCTGAAATGAAAGATTTCACTTTGTTACTGGCTTCGGCCTGACAGAAAACAGGCTGGAAAACAGACAGATTGATTTTTTCCTCTCAGCAGTGGAGTTTTGTCTTTGTACTCTGTGAAGATAATAAATTGGTTTGAGGTTACTCAATAATAAAGAAGGTGCTATGTTTTTAGGATGGAGACAATCTACGTGTTTAGCCAGTTGTTGAAAAACTGTGTGGTATTTTGTGCTTACATTCAGTTCCTAGACCACAACAGGCAGTTTGGAAAAATAAGTTTCCATCACAAGAAGTACCCAAAGCCCTTGACTTACTTTATTGTATTTTTACAGTGACATTTTTCTTCAAAGAA
>JAVQJY010091026.1:0-11437 GCA_036025375.1 Retropinna semoni | reverse complement strand
CCCCCCCCCCCCCCCCCCCCCCCCCCCCCCCCCCAGGGTCATACACAACAGGATAGAGGAGCCAGCATACAGACCTTCTCTATGCTTCAACTGTATGTAATGCGGGAATGAAACTGCGTCCCTTTCACAGTCTTAGTGGTAATTCCCTCTATTTGGGGAAGGTGAAAATTAGGCAAAATTTTAAGGGGCTCAGAATCCTGTGTTTGTGTGTGTTTGTGTGCGTTTGTGTGCGCTGCTCATGCCCCTAACCCTCCCCACTCCATGCCCCTAACCCTGCCCACTCCATGCCCCTAACCCTGCCCACTCCATGCCCCTAACCCTGCCCACTCCATGCCCCTAACCCTGCCCACTCCATGCAGTGTATTTGTGGAGCACTAGAGCCCGCGTCGCAGCGTTGCCGTCATCGACCCAGAGAGGAGGGAGGAGACCAAAATGAACCATCCTCTCCTCGCGCCCCGCCGGCCACACATCGCGGACGACTGAACAAGGAGCTTGAATGCATCAACACACCGGACGAACACACACACACAACAAACACACACGACAAACACACACGACACACACGACACACACGACACACACGACACACACGACACACACGACACACACACGACACACACGACTGACGGACGGACACACACGACGGACACACGCACAAGACGGACGGACGCACACGACGGATGCACACGACGGACGCAATCTGTCGCCACGAAAAGCCTCCTCATTTACCAAAGTCTGAAAGGAAACACCGTGGGTGGTCAAGGGCCGTGTACGGTGTCCCTCTGGCAGACTGACCAAACAGCCCCATCCGAGGACCAGGCAGGGTGAGGCTGTGATCTAGATGAACACGATCCCTGTTGATACGGGTTCTCGTCTGTCACGGCTGTTACCAAACCCCCAGATCTCCTCCCAACCTCGGCCTCCACGGAGGAAACTAGCCTGGCCTTCTCCATCTTGAAATGGATCAATAACACCCACAGAAACAAACATAGCCCAGAGCTAAGTGATTACTAATCTAAACGCCGGGCTCCGTACATTACTACCCTTTCCCCTCGCTTTCCCTCTCGTTGCTTATTAGGTGCAATCTATCAAAGTCAGGTCCAGGAGCGAGTCTAGAGAAGAACAAGAACTACAGAGAGCTTCAAGGGAGGTACGAGGGACAAACTTGGGCTCTCAAGTTGAAGCTTGTCCGCGTTGCTAGCTAGGGCATCCGAGTTTAAAACGTTGGAACCGAGTGTGCTCCATCACAGAATTATGCTTCTAGGTTAGTATGGAGGTGCCACTCATCACGTTACTCAGGAACGCAAACGCTAGGCTAGCATAATGGTGAAATATAAAGGTTGCAATGTGGAGAGGATTTGCCATCTGATCAGCCCAGACTCTGCCTCTGTGACAGTGTTTAACAGCCCTCTGGATAGGGGGATAAGGGACTAAGATAAGGGGACTGAGATGAGGACACTGAGATGTGACAAAGGACATCGAGATGAGATAAGGACTGAGATGAGGACACTGAGATGTGACAAAGGACACCGAGATGAGATAAGGACACTGAGATGTGGGGACTATGATTTAAAAAGGTCCCCCCTTCCTTACCCTGTAGGGACACGGACCCCTAAATAGTCAAGTGCCCCGACTGAGCATGTGCAGAAATGCGACTGTCAGCTCTGCGTCGTGGTCGGCCTGCGACGTTCCTTGTGCTATAATTCCTTCCACAAACTAGTTACTTTGCTGCCTAATTATACCCAAAGCCTGCTTTCCCCCTCTCCTTCCCTCTCCTTCCCTCTCCTTCCCTCTCCTTCCCTCTTCTTCCCTCTCCTTCCCTCTCCTTCCCTCTCCTTCCCTCTCCTTCCCTCTCCTTCCCTCTGGGGTAAATCAAGACAGCCCTAGAGGGGTTGCTCGCCCCCTGCCTCTCCATCTGACCGCATGGCTCTCTGCCACACGCCGAGTCAACCAAGACAAGATATAGCAAATGGTTGGTACTGTGCCAAGTTGGCAGCCATTAACCAAGATCTCTCTCTCTTTCTCTCTCTGCCACTGTAGGATTTCAGCGCTGTGGCGGATGTAACACACGCAAGGCATGTTGGAAGCAGGCCGGCAACAGCGTTAGTCATGCCACGGACCGTCGCGTGATACCGTTACAAGGTAGGCTGCTGGGACCAGGTGGGACCAGGTGGACCGCTGTCCACTGCGTGTGAAATAGACCCAAGTGGAAGTAAAACTGTTCGGGAGGAATCTATAATTCATCAACTTTTATGCTACTAGAAAAATCAATAGTTCTAAAACAGATATGCTGTTGGGAAAAATCATGCATAGCTCGACATAAACATTAGTGAATCGATACTGCCAGGCCGCCATAATAAGCCAGGATGGTGTTGACGAACCAGGGTGTCCGTGGAAACGCACACACACACACACCTGCATGCATCTCTGTGATCCTCCTTGGCATACTAACACAACTAACGCTTCCAGACCAAGCTAACCCACAGCATTACCCTTCAGATGTGAGGGGAGCGAGGAGGAGCGTCTACGCTGCTCCCTGGGCTATCTTTCTGAGTCAATCTCCGTGTAGCGGGCAGCGCCAGCGGATGCAGACTTACTCCTGTGGTTTAAATACGTCAATAGCACAGTTCGACCGAAGCCGCACAGTTCTTGGATGACACCAACCCTCGCTGTCCCGGGGCAGCGTGAATAATTCATGAGTACAATAGCGGAACAGATTACGTTAGCAGAACAGAACAGTACCAAACACAGTCGCCATGCCTCCTCTGAAGCCGGGCCCGACTACAGAGTCATGAAGTTGACGTGGTTCGGCTAAACGATCTCTTGGACAGTTGAGGTCCATTTTAAATACACTGGTGGAGATGAGGTGGTCTCTGCTAAACTGTACTTAGAAGTGTTTCGCAGCCAAAGCCAATGTGCTGCGGAAATTGAATTTAGTCAGGCCGAAAACCTATTTTTTGTCTAGAGTTCCCTAAAAATAGCAAATGTCATAATGGGTTACTGTGAACGTGTGCTAGATATCTGGGAGGAGTTATGTAAGGTGGAATTGTTGAATGCAGGCTTGGTACCGACTGGAGAACTTTGCAAACTTTTTCAGCGCCTACATCCAACGATTATATGCATTTCCCAACTGAACTCCTCTTCATCGCAACACTCCTGCCTACATCTATCTGTATCTAGAAGGAGCCATCAAGCAAGAACATGTGAGAATTGATAAGATCCACAGCGAAACGGCTTGTTTGCGGTCGAGTAAACATTCCGCTCCTGTGAACATTCTAGGTACTGTTGACAGAGAAAAGTAAATCCACTGGGTGTAACCGTTAGCTTCACATGCCAGAGTCTATGACTCAGCCAGGCCTGCCCAGGCCTCTGGGCACGTCCCCTCAAGCACACCTGCCTCTCTGAGTGATCAGAACATCTGAGGTAATGGGGGGGCACCCTGGTGGCTCATTGGGGAAGTGCGTGTCACAGGTTCGAATCCAGCCTGTGGCCCTGACTTTCCTCTCATATCTTCATTGTCCCATCTAATTAAAGCAAAAAATTATTTAAAAATCCCCCAAAATGCATCCTGATTTTGTAAAAAAAACAAAAAAAAAAACAACCACATTCACCACTATGTTCCAACATTGGCACAGACAGAGCCAGATCACCTGGGGTGAAGGTAAAACAAGTAGAGATCTGCATCTGCGGTTTCAACTGGATATCCATCCCTCCATGTTTGTGCAACAAACAGTATCTTGATATAAACACTGGGCCCAATACATCCTTATTGTCTCTCTTTCCTACTCCGCTCTTCTCTTCCTTCCCGTGCACACGCACGCACGCTGCGCTCCGCTCCTCCTTTGTCAATCCGCCTCACAATGTACCCCTTTATTTCGAGGGAGGGACAAGAAGACAGACAAGAGGACAAAAGAAGAAAAGCATGAATCTTCTTTAGCTTAAAAAAACAAGAACAAAACCGCGGTTGTTCAATAGAGCCCTAGTTCACCAACCTTCCTGACCCCAGCGCTCTCCCCTCTGACAGTCTTTCACATGTCTGAGCAAATGCTGCGTTCAAACAACAGGCTGCATTTCACCGGTGATGGAACAAGACAGTAGGGTTCTTTTGTATTATGTGTGCCGAGGTGTATGCTGTCTGGGTGGAGTTGGCCAAGAGTCTGTTCTTTTCTTTGAAGTTCTACACACACCCAAAAATATCGACTCTACGGACGCTGGGCTGTACTCTGAACTCCACAAATGATTCATATCTAGATTTTTAAACGTAGCTCGAAGCTCATTTAAAGCATTTTGAGTGGTTCCTTAAATATCAATTTATAGACTTACTGAATGCATGGCACTACTAATGAGAGACTAGCCAGTCTATCTCAAGCATTACCTCTGTGCAAAATAACCCCCCCCCCCAACCTCACTGCAACCACATTGTCCATTAGCCTTTCAGCCGACCCATGGAGCTGCATATCCAATCCCAGATCCCCATCTGCTCGGCCAATCCCCGGGTGAGAGAGCCCAGTCTGATGGCGTCCTTCTAAAAGAGCAAGGGTGCAAGGGAGATTGGTCGACTGGTGGTTGGTTACCTGGCAACAGGTGTTACTGAGTGACACTTGAGTGGCAGCCAGAACCAGAGAGTGTCGTGGGTGCGTCGCCGTAGGAACGGTCGTTGGAACGGACAGGGACCACTCTCCCGTTCTCCTTCATAAATTAACATCTAGTGAGGAGAGGAGGAAAAAGTGAACCGCCACACGGGGGAGGAATCATTTACAGCATTCCTTTGAGAAGAAGCAAAGAAGAAGGTGGTTCCTGTGTTCCTAGCCTCCCTGTCTCGTTCTCCCCGAAGCTGGAGAGATAAGAAACAGACGCGCCGTTTGATAAACATCAGTCGTTGTTCTACCTGTTTAAAAGCCATGTCGAGAGAGAGAGAGAGAGAGAGAGAGAGAGAGAGCGAGCAGTGGCATTCAAATTAACAAGCACGTCAGGTAGGAGCCAGTGGCCTCTCTCGCCCACTCACTCCCATAACTACACCACTACAGTGTGGAAACTGCGCTGCCATTAACCGCCGCCTCCATTGTTGTGACAGGGAGAGCTAATTAAGTGGGGAGGGAAGCTCTCTGTAACTGGGAGGTGGCTCTGGCAGCAGCTTCACCCTGGAATGAGAGGAAACCAAAGAGCCAGGTAGAGGTGTGCCAGACCAAACCTAATTTAGATAGAGGAAGAGCTTTTGTATGAAATAGACTCTCCACTGAAGGCTCCCACAGTGAAGAGATGCAGTCTTCGGAGCTGACGTTCATAGAAAATAAATCACTTTTTTCCCCCCCAGAGCATAAAGATGGACAAAATAGTGTGTGTGTGTGTGTGTGTGTGTGTGCAGCGTGTGACAGCTCTTATTCAGACACCATCGCAGAAGCAAAGGGAACAGAGACCCAGCGCTTTAGCATGGCTGTGAGCATGTCAATATGCTCCCGGTCTCCATCTCTCAGACCTCATTACACCACCATCCCCCCCCCCCCACCCCTCCCCTCACCCTTGCACGCACGGGCACGCTCGCACGCGCGGCTTCACACGAGCACACACAGTCAGGACGTTCTGGTGAGTCACTGTTTGCTGCTCGGCTTCTTGTTCTGGATCCATCTACACTCCCGTTCTCCTTCTCCGCCCTCCTTCTTCTCTCATTCCTCCATCCCTGTATAGTCTCTCTCTCTCTCTCTCTTTTTTTTAATGAGCAGCCTTCTACAGTTTGTGAAGGAGCACTGAGGTCTTTTGTGCTCCAAGGACGACAAGCCCGTTTCACCATGTCGACCGGCACAAAAACTCTATTGTATATCACCAGGTCAGTTTCTTTTTTAATCTGTCTGTGATATAGACCTGGCAACACCTACACCAACACAAAGCAACACTAACCCCAACCCTTTCTCTTGATGAAACCGCCTGCATGTCACAAAGGTACAGGTATAATAAAGGGTAGCCCAACAAAACCAACCAAGATTGCCTCTAAATTGTCAACAATTAAACGGTGAAAGATGAGCGGTTTAATCTATTCTTTTTTTTTTTTTTATGAGTGGTCCATCCGTTTTCTTTTTACAATGTGGTTTCAAACCGGTACTGAAATGGGAAAAGACACATGGAGAAAGAAAAACGCTCATTGATATCAATATTGATATTTACTCTCAGTGCGGCCCTCTGAGTGAGAATATTTGACGTCAGACGCGATCAGAGCACGCGCCCTCGTGTATGGGAAACACAAACTCCCCTCGGGGCCGCCCTTACCTTGCACCTCATCATGTCGCTGACCCTCTCCTGCATGGACTGGCCGGCCTTGGGCCTGACCAGGATGTAGAGCGCCTGCACCCGGGGACAGGAGCGCAGCAGCTTCTCCACCAGCACCTTGCCCATGAACCCCGTGGCGCCCGTGATCAGCACGCTCTTCCCGGCGTAGTAGTCCGCCACGGATGCCATCTCGCCTCTGCGGGCCTCAGTCTGCGTCGTCCTGGTCCCGGCCAACAACACACTGCTCCTGCAGGGTGGAGGACTGGGGGGGGGGAGAGGGAGAGAGAGAGAGAGAGAGGCAGAGAGAGACAGAGGCAGAGAGAGAGGGAGAGCCAGAGAGAGCGAGAGGCAGAGAGAGAGGGAGAGCCAGAGAGAGCGAGAGGCAGAGAGAGCGAGAGAGGCAGAGAGAGAGACAGAGGCAGAGAGAGAGACAGAGGCAGAGAGAGACAGAGGCAGAGAGAGAGACAGAGGCAGAGAGAGAGAGGCAGAAGCAAAGGGGAGAGAGAGGCAGAGAGAGAGGGAGAGAGGCAAAGAGAGACAGAGAGGGGCGTTAGGCTGAACTCTTGTGGGAACTTGACTAATAATACAGGTTTTCAGAGAGTCTTAGTAACAGCAGGTGCTCATTATGGCTTTACATAACCTGGCTGGGGCCTTATGTGCAGTGTAGGGGACAGGTTACTGAGAAGAAAAGTGACTGTTGAGAGTCACACTAAAGAAGGAGAAAGTAACGTACGCACATCAAACACACACACGCAGACACACACATTGGATGTTGACATAGGCAAAACTCATATCCTATATTGCGGCTGTCTTCTGACCTTCATCGGAGAGCTGGGAGACAGTCACAGCAGGCATTCTAATACGATACATATTCATAACCGTGTGTGTGTGTGTGTTCAAGCCAAAAAAAAGGTCTTCAAACAGACGCGTCCACAGGCCCGGCAGGGGAGGGCAGCCAGGGACGCACTCTCCAAGGCTCGGGAACGAAGAGACAATGCTTACGTCAACATCCTGAAATTGAATTCAACCCTTACGGTTCTAAATACCTTCTCATCAGTGTGGTGCACTTTCCCAGTGTGAGGATCCTGGGAAACAGGAATTCAGTTTGTGCGTGCGTCTTTTTCTTGACATGGAAAGGTGAATGCCTTCAGGCTAGATCAGCCTCAATCACACACACACACACACACACACACACACACAATCACAATCACTGAATACTCAAGAGGACCTTGAATCCCATCGCTCTCACACAGGGGAGATGACCTCTTATCACTGTCTGCTCATACCGCCTCACATTTCCTCTCCTGCCCCACCTTGCCTCGCCTTCCCTGCCCTGCCTCACCACATATCCGTTCTGCCTTTGTCCTATTCCGCGACCCATAAAACAATTACAACCACTATGATTACTTGTGCTGTGATGACTGGTTTTCAAACATGATCAATCACCTGTGTTTGGTTGGGGCGACAGCACAGTTGCCCAGCCTTGTTCATGTAGGATCTCCTCAGAACTTCATGCTCTACATGCTACCCAGATCTCAATGCTGGACGAGTACAAGAGACTGTATTAGCATTAGTGAGTCACATGCCAAAACTAATAGTCAGGCAGTTACTGGACAATCACACAATTTGCACAACCAAACTCCACATCCACACCTCGCATAGCAGACAATCGCCTGGCGCACACGCACACACACGCGCGCACACGCACATGCACACGCACGTGCACACAGGCGCACACACACGCCTCCCCCAACGAGGAGTGGCATCCATGCCCCCCTCAGGAACGGAGAGAGAGAAAAAGACGCCGACTGACACCCGTGACCCGTGGTGCGATCCCTCCCACCGAGACTTAATTGAATCAATCCGTTCTGTAATGGGCAGGGCAGAGTGCAATGGAACGAGTCTGACTATTTGGGCCCACTCAAAACAATTCATCAGCCTGTGTCTCTCCTTCAGGCCGGTGGCAGAGGGCCAGGTACTGAGAGGGAGGTCCTGTAACCAGCAGACCGTGCAGGCGAGAGCCTGAGCACCACCGGTCAGTAACCTGATGTCCTGCCTTGCCTCTGGTCTCTGGGCTCCGTGGGGGCTGGACCAGATGGGGGTCAGGAAGTTCCTGGTTCTGTTAGATTGCAGTTTATGAGTGGCTCCCTGCGGTCGTCAGCCTGGTCTAGGGCTGAGAGCAACTGGAGGAATGTGTGGTTAGTGTAGACACACTTTGTGTTAGTATACAGATTTAGATGAGTCAGGAGATTAAAGAAGTAAACATGTGTTGGTGTTAATGTTAAATAGTACATATGTGCGTTTGTGAGAGGGAGTGAGAGAGAAAGTGTGAGTGTGAGTATGCATGAATGTGTGTGTGTGTGTACTGAAAACATTCTAATTGTCCAAGATGGCCACTAGTCATTGTCTCTTCTTCAAGGTCCTCATATATCAAGGAAGTGATGCGATGACCCAGTGATGAGTCACAGATGGGCTGAGAGAGAGGCTCTGCAGTGTGTGATGAGGTCACAGCAGAGAGGTCCGTCAGAACCCAACCCTGACAAGTGTCCCAGCTGTCCTTTTATTGGCACTCCAAGGAATGAATGACTGCTCTAACAGAAGCTTTGTAAATGGGAGTATGATGGTAAATGCCGAGAGAGAGAATATCACAATTAGTCATCTTTAGCAGATAAATAAAATGAACTAGAGTAAAATATGGAGAGTGTAACAGATAAGTGCCATTAAAACAAAAGAGTTAACGTGTAAAGTAAGATCTATGTATATAAAAGGGCCAAGTCAAGGGTATTTCTCAGAGAGGTGTAGGCCTACATCAGTCCTGGTTGAGATGAATGCCTAATTCTGCCACTTCAGCATCCTGACGGCCTGATTTTTAGGTCTGGCACGGCATGCAGCCCTTGTCCTGTATCTCCTGCCAGCCAGTAGCAGGGGGAACGGGGGGGCTGTGGTGGGTATTGCCGTGGTGGTCTACGGCAATGCTGTGTGTCTTCCACAGACACCGCTGGTGGGAGATATCCTGAGTAGCAGGGAGTTTGTGTTGCTGTCACAACCCTCTGTATTGATTTGATTGATTGATTGTCACAGAGCAGTTTCAATATCTGCTATGAAGCCGCTCAGTAAGCTCTCAGTACTGCATCTGTAGAAGGTTTGTGAAGACCCAGGGAATCAAACATGCAGAGTCTCCTAAAAAAACAAAACAGGGCCACATTGGAGTCTTCCGTGCCATTGCTCAGTGTGGCCTATTGGGCTGACATAATACGACAGAGCGCAGCCATTAGCCTCCTAATGGCTCAGAGTTAGCATGACTGCTGTTCACTGCCTGTCCAGTCCACGTGCATGATAGGCAGTTCTGCTCACTTCACAGTCAGCCAGCCAGCCAGCCAGCCAGCCAGCCAGCGAGCCACTGCGCCTTACCCAGTCACCAAGACGATAACCCTCAAACGCATCACTGGCTTCTTAAGAGTAAATGACAACTTCCTTCTTCTGCTCGGCCTCATCGTTGTGTGAAAACACTCAGGGAAACAGACAAATCGTCAAAGCGTTGAGGTCTGGCCTCTGTCATCAGTGGGGCCATTCGTCAGCCTCTGTTAACCAGTGTGTTCTGTATGAGGTCACAGTAGGGGGGGCGGGGCTGTGTATGGTTGTTCAGTGCAGCCATCCTCCACGTCCTTTCCTCCTGGTCCATAGAATCTTCCTAGTGTCTGCTGGGGGACAGAGGACTGGAGCAATGTCCCCCTGAGCCATGGCTGACCTAGATTACAGAGAAAACACACACAAAACCTCTCTCTCTCTCTCTCTCTCTCTCCCTCCCTCCCTCTCCCTTCTCTTTTCCTCTGCCTCCCTCTCAACACCGAGTTGTCGTCCTCTTCTAAAACGCACTGATGTGGTGCGACAGTAGAGACTACTGTTCGGCAAAGAACAACCACTTGCCTATACTGCTCCACCACCGGAAGACCTTCCCATTCTTGTGCATCTCATTCTGCCTATAAATTTGCAAGCTGAACCCACTGCCCTCATCTGAGAGCAAGCTTGGCTTCATCTGTGCTCCCAAACACCCCCCCCCATGAAGGGCCTGGCATTCCAACACGGCACTAGAGCACCAGTCAGATTCCTGGGGTCACATGGAAACAAAAAAAGGGGGTGGGGGGGGTGGAGTTTGATAAATGATAAATGGCTGCTTACATAGCGCTTTTATCCAAAGCGGAGGGATTGAAAGTCACTTCGGATTAATGCTGGACAATGGCTGTGCTCCTGGAGTGGTTCAGGGAAAGACAGAAAAACGCACACACAACACACACACACAACACACACACGCATCAAAGTGTGCACTTGCTCACACACACACACACACACACACACACACACATACACACACATCAAAGTGTGCACTCACTCACACACACACAACACACACACACTCCAGCCAAGGCATTCCTCCCAAGTCAACACAGGCGGCAGCTCAAGTGGCCCAGAGAGAAACCCCAGCTCCCACACAGGAACTCGACGGAATCAAACCGCTTGGTGAGCGAAGACACAGCTACCAGGTCCATTACTGCCACTCCCTGTTCCATAATCCAAAATGATTGGCTCAGCTAACTAGGCCTTAACGTCAGCTGTGTCCTTCACCAGTGGAACGGGCGATGCCAGCTGCTGTAACAGAATCCCCCGGTCTAAACACACGGGCATGGAGGGGGCAGCCAAGCAGAGATGTGGTAGCTAGTGGCTCAGGATCAACTACCCGAACCGTTCAACTGTAGATCTCTGAATGCCTTCTGCAGCTGTGTAAAGCTGAGTTGAGTGCAACTCCAAAGTCATTTGAGGTCACTGTTGAATTAGGTTGTGTGTGTGTGTGTGTGTGTGTGTGTGTGTGTAGGGAGCCAAGTGAAGTTTCTGTGCTTTGGTTTGCAGCTTTTCTCTCTCCATGTGGTCTGCTGAGTTGGCTGGAGGCGAGCATGTCCACCTGCAGCTCCTTGGTTCTGTAGAGCTCCACCACTGGTCTTCTACACACCAACCCCGGTACCGGACCAACACTGGTCTTCTACACACTGACCCCCGGTACCGGACCAACACTGGTCTTCTACACACTAACCCCGGTACCGGACCAACACTGGTCTTCTATACACCGACCCCAGGTACCGGACCAACACTGGTCTTCTACACACTAACCCCGGTACCGGAC
>JAVQJY010090928.1:0-11538 GCA_036025375.1 Retropinna semoni | reverse complement strand
ATGACTACGGCTGTGGTAACAGTATAAATATATTATAATATGTACAGTAGTGCAATGGATGATTTACATTATCTACAGAATGTATAGTATACAGAATGTACAGTGCAGTACAGTGCAGTGGATGATTTACATTATCTACAGAATATATAGTATACTGTATGTACAGTAGTGCAGGGGAAATGATTTACATTATAAACAGCATATTTACAGTCGTGCACTGATAACTTGGTGGAGTCCTGGTGCTCAGATGCGTGTGTGTATGTGTTAGGGGTGGGGTGGGGCATGGGGGGCAGAGTTCAGCAGGGAGACAGCTGTGGGGAAGAAGGCTCCTGTAGAGTTTTTCAGAAGGCAGCAGGGCAAACAGTCCATGTACTGGGTGGCAGGAGTCTTTTCCAATGTTCATGGCTCTCCTGAGACAACGCTTCCTGTAGATGTCTTTGATAGCAGGATGTGGGGCTTTTTTCACCACCCTCTGCAACGCCTTCTGTTCCGAGACAGAGCAGTTCCCTTACCAAACTGTAATACAGTTGGTTAGGATGCTCTCGATGGTGCAGCTGTAGAAGTTCACCAGGATGTCTGCAGAGAGGTGGTTTTTCTATAGACTCCTCAGGAAAAAGAGCTGCTGGTGAGCCTTCTTGACCAGGTTTGGAACAGTTGGTCGTCCACCTACCTCGCAGACACTGGACACTTTAGCCACAAAGCTATAGTCGTCTTCCCCAGCTGAAGAAAACTTCCCGAAGCGGGGACTTCATGAACAGAAGTCTCCGTTTTAATTTGAAGTGTCTGGTGAAGCTCAGATTCCGCTGTCCAGATGTCCTGGAGATGTAGCAGCGAAGGTGTGAAAGAGAGAACGAACACTCGCAAGCTGGGTAATTAGCTGGAGTGTCTGAATGACTGACGTGTCTGACACAAGCCCATCTGGTGTGGTTTTCTCCTCTCCTCCTTCCTTTCTCTACCGTTCCCTCCCCCCACCTCTCTCTCTCTCTCTCTCTCTCTCTCTCTCTCTCTCTCTCGTTCTTTAGTATCGATGTATTGTCAGCACCGCAGCCGGAGTCGCTGCAGCCTGTGGTTTCACAGACGCCTGCAGAACCGACCCGCCCGAGAACCCCACCAGCTCCAGAGGTAGCCACGCCCACACGCATACCTGTATGCCACACCATCAGTTATTGCAAAGTGCTCCAGAGTTACCAACACACACACACACACACACCTGTGTGCCACACCATCAGTTATTACAGATGGCTACCGTAATACACGTATTGTGGTGCTCACATTCTTTTATCTGTGTGCGTTTGTCTCAGGCTCCGGCCCCGGCTTCAGCCCTGGCCGCAGGAGCAAGGTCCTGGGCTCAGGCCAATGTTACACATGGAGCACAAGGAGATGGTGAGTGGCTCTCTTCCTTCATCACTCTCTTTCTCTCTCTCTTTTTAATGGCCTCTCCTTCACAGCCAACAGAGGCCTTAGTGTCTGGAGATAATGGTCCTTTTATACCTGCGACCCTCTAACTCTCTTCCTTTGTGCTCTGGCCTCAGGTGGAAAGGGATCAAACCAACAGTCGCCATTCTCTCGCGAGGAATTTCCCACCCTGCAGGCGGCTGGCGACCAGGACAGAGTTGGCAGAGAACAGGGCACTGCAGATCAGTGGTATGGGCCCGGACCAAGCCTCCGCCCCCAGAGTATGTAGCGCTGCCCTCGCCTTCATCTTTATCATCATTATCACATAGACAATGTAATCATAGGTTACAGTTATCAGGGGCTGCATCCTTGACTAACTAGGAAGACTAACTAGGAAGAATGGGTGTAAAGCATGGGTCCTCTTTTGTCCCATCACATTCTTGATCAAAGCATTGTATGTTATTACTCCTATGAGTGAATGCACATGCTCTGAACCAGGACCGTATAGTTTATCTGTTACCGACCATGCTCTCTCTCTCTCTCCCCGCTCAGATGTTACGAGCTGGCGGGACGGTGGGGGCCGTGCCCTGGCACCCGTCCTGGCCGGGGAGGGGGTAGCGGAGGGTGGCGCTGGAGGGGCCTTGGTGATGGAGGAGGCTGCGGTGGGAGGGGTTGGCCAGGCTCCGCCTCCTCTTCAGCATCAGCAGAATCCCTCGTCCCATGGGCCGCCTAGGAACCCGCCGGCCGGCAGCCCCTCCCTGCCCCTCCCTCAGCCGGCCGTGGGACCCGGCTTCCCCGCCTACAGAGGGATCATGCCTCCTTTCGTAAGTCTATGCTCCACGCTGCTGCTCCACTGGTCACTTTTCACATCTGTCTACGACGATGAGATCTGCTCTCCACGAAAACCCGCCAAATGCACTTTTAAGGCGTTTTCAAATCTAAAATCCTATTAATTCTGGGAGAGTCAAGAGTTGAAGAAAAATGTCTGAGCTATTTTAGTTTGGGAAAGTACCATTTTGCCTCGGCCTATGTAGTGAACCTGTGTCTGAGTGGCCTCGCAGATGTCAAACAGAGCCCGAATAAGAATGTTGTCGCACAGATGGCGTTTCTCACAGGCGTTCTGTTTCCGAGCCGTCACCAGCTTTACTAGTTCACCGGTGATTGTGTTGGAGCAGATCATCTCTGCGTTTGCGGTAGCAGATGGGCCATCGGTCTGCCAGCCGTCATGTAGCAGCGCCACATCGTCACTCACTGCTCACATCGCTTTGGAATCTACCAAGTCCTGGGTTCTCACTGTTGTTGTGTTTCCTGGTGTTTAACACTGTGTTCCTCTCTCTCAGATGTACCCTCCCTACCTGCCCTTCCCGCCCCCCTACGGCCCCCAGGGGCCCTACAGGTTCCCCCCGCCAGGAGAGGTGGCCCCCAGGTACATTCCTGCGTCAAGAATGCTGTTTAGATTTCACACTGTGTTCACTGGCCTTGAATTAAGCCTAAACTTTGTGTTTTTCTCCACATCCCCCATCCGTTCCATTCTTTCTTTCTTTCTTTCCTTTCTCTCCTTCCCCACCACAGGTTCTCTCGTTCTCAGGGTGGCCCTGACGGGAGGCCCCAGGGAGGCCCGCGTGGCGGCGGAGGAGAGGTGGTGAAGCGTCCCTCCATCCTGAAGCAGGACGACCTGAAGGAGCTGGACGAGCTGGACCACGATGGAGACGAGGGCTGGGCAGGTGAGACGGACTGAGATCAACCTAAATAACACACCCAGAGCATTGGTACCGTAGCACACATGGGCTAGTCCAAAAGTTCAAACGTCTTCAAAAAAGTGTCACAGCAAGGCCTAACTCATACACGTCACAAGCGGCATGCAGAATCAAGTTTCCCGTTATCCCACTAGATAAGACGCCCCCTTCCTAACAACACCGTCATTCACCTTGCTCTCTTTTTCTACTTTTAGTGCGTCACGCTGTCATCTAGCTTCCATAATAGGTTAGCAAGGGTTAGAATCTGGCATGTTTGTATGCTTCAAACCAAACAAGGGAATGTCAAACAGGCTGTCACTTGTAGACGAAACCAGAGCTTCCTGCTCTTGTGTCATATTGAGGGCACTCTCAGAGTCCCCATCAGACGCACAGACCAACGTCTCTCTTTGTCTTAGCTGCTGTTCTAATGCTGCCTCCGACGCTCCTGAATGATTCAGTGCGTGGTGGGCCGGAGGGGATTGTTTGCCAACAGGGTCCGCTGGGTGCACCCTGGCTCTCAGGTTTCCGGCTGCCTCGACAGACGGGTTTCACTGCCTCCTCTTCATGGAGGACTGGGGATGGGGGGGGGATCGGGTTTATCCCAGTGGGGGAGGAGAGAGATGAGAAGCATGCATTGTTTCGTGTCCTCATGGCGTCACCGGGCAGCGTGAGAGCGTGTCGCCACGGTGCTAGCGCGTTCTACCAGGCTCAATTGTGCAACGTGCCGAAACCTGCGCTCCGTCCACAGGGGCCCACGAGGAGATCGATTACTCCGCCAAGTTGAAATTCAGCGACGACGAAGGGGAGGAAGAGGGGGACGAGGGGGAGAGGAGCGAGAGCAAGAACGGAACACGGTGAGCAAGGCTGACAAGCCAAAGTGGTAGCGTCGTGATGTAGCGTGGTAGAGACGCTGTCATAACTGCTGTGATATCAACATGTCCCTCTCTCTCTGTTTCCCTCTCCATCCCACCATCCACAGGGAGCAAAGGTCCCAGGATGGCCCGCCTCCGGTCTCCCGCTCCCGAGCCTCCGACAGCGGCGGAGACAGTCGTCGCACCCCTCCCTCCAACGTTGGCGCCAGCCCCCCGCCCCCCTCCAGCAAGCCAGGGTGGGCCGAGGAGGGGGGCAACGGCTGGGGGGGCCAGGGAGGCGCTCCCGGCCTGTACCAGGTACACTGTCCACTGACACGGACGCTATCAGAGGCTCACACACTCTCCCTCTGGCAAAGGAACACCGCTACCAAGTCAGGGAGAGGAGAGGGGTGGTAGTGTGAGTGTGTGTGTGTGTGGTGCCAATAGTGGATATTTAGCCTGGCTAACTGTGCTGTGTGGCCTGCCTGTACACAGGGACGTAGGCTTGGGCTGGGTGGCCCCCGGGAGCAGCCCTCCCCCCCACTGGGGCCACTCCTCGGACAGGGGCCCTACTCCTACTACCGCCAGGTATCTGGGGCTAGGGCCTCGTGGACGTGCATCCCATCCCATGTGGCCTTCTTTGTAATGCATCCTCATGACTTTCTTTTTCCCGTTCCTTTCCGTATCTCGTTACCCAGTGGACTTTTTTTTATCGTACGTCTCGCATCAGATGAGGGAGTGATGGTAGTGTAGCTCCGCCGTTCTCTGTTGCCTTTTGTGACGTTTGGTCGTGTCTCTCTCTGTCTCACTCTTAGGACCGCCCCCATAACCAGGCTGGCTCAGTGGCGGGCTCCGTTCCCGCCTCCCTGCCCCCGGGGAAGCCCCCCCCTCCCCAGCAACAAGCCCTGCCCCAGGCAGGAGGCCCCACCCCTCCTCCTCAGGCCGGCCTCCTGGCCCCGCCCCAGGGCGAGGACGAGGACGAGACTTGGCGCCAGAGGAGGAAGCAGTCTTCCTCGGAGATCTCTGCCGCCGTGGAGCGCGCCCGGAGGCGGCGTGAGGAGGAGGAGCGGCGCATGGAGGACGAGAGGCGTGCGGCGTGCGCCGAGAAACTGAAGAGGCTGGACGAGAAGCAGCAGCAGCTGGGAGGAGGCAGCAAGCCCCCCAGCCTGGATGGAAGCTCCACCGCCGCCACGGCAGGAAGCCCCAGCCCTTCCCTGTCTGCCTCTGCCTCCTCCCCCAACATCAGCCAGCCCCCGTCCCCCTGCGTGGACCCCGAGGAGCCCCCCTTACTCTCCGTTCAGCCAGGGCCTGGAGGGGACAGGCAGAGGGCCAACAGTAACAGCAGCTATGACTCCAACACTGGTGAGTCCAGAGGGAGGGAATCCATTAATGCCCTGATGCCTCTTAAACTGCTCATTTACCACTTACCTTTTAGCCCGATTATTTTGAATCCTACTACAATGGTCTTTTGTTTGTGTGACACTCCCTAACAACCCTTTTCCTGCTCCTTCCTCCAGACACACAGCCCTGTACCCTGCCTCCTGCACCCCCGCCTCAGCAGCCCCAGCCCCAACTGGAGGCCCCTGTCGGTGGGGAGGCCAAGGAAGAGGCCCTGGGTGGCTCCCACCCACGAGGTGCTGGTGGACCAGGAGGAGGAGTGGTGGATCCAGTCAAGGTGGAGGGCGTCGGAGGAGGAGGAGCTGGTCGCCAAGCCAGCGGACTCCCTGCCCAGGGCTACTCCAAGTACCAGAAGTCCCTGCCCCCTCGCTTCCAGAGGCAGCAACAGGTGAGGAGATGGAGCTGATCGACCTGCGCGGCCTTGCGTTCCGTCCTTAGATTTTTCTACAGCCCTTACCTTGGCATTAGTGAGCCGCTGAAAAACAGCTGAAGTCGATTTTTCCAAGGAGGTGTAAAAGCGGTCTGGGGTGGATTATTTTTGTCCCCCTCGTTTCCAGGACGGCCATTACTCTGAGCATCCCGTCATCCCCCCCACCCCCCGACAGAGTTAACTTCAAGCTCTGATCAATACGGAAAAATCCATGTTGTATCAGAGTAAGCTCCACACAAACAGCACTGCAGATGTGGTGCTATTTGTGTGTTTTATTTACTATAACCCCTTAGTTCTCTACACACAATTGAGATGTCAATGGACTGATTGTCTTCCTGGATGAACAATATAAGTTAATGAATTTAACGGTCAGCTAGTGGAGTGTGTGTGTGTGTATTCAGTGTGTGTGTTTGTCTCCTGACCCCCCTGTGTGTCTCTCCGTCTCCCAGGAACAGCTCCTGAAGCAGTGGCAGCAGCAGCAGCAGCATAGCCAGGCCTCCCAGCAAGGCCAGCTGGCCCCCCAGCCCCCGGCCCCTCAGGGCCCCTCCCCTGGCCCCACACCCCAGCCTGGGCCCAAGCAGACCCCCATCTACCAGCCAGGCTCGCTGGGGAGACCCTCGCCGCTGCCCATGAACTTCGACCCCCGCTGGATGATGATGCCCTACATGGACCCTCGCATGATGCAGGGTCGCCCTCCGCCCATGGACTACTACCCCCCTAACATGCATCCCTCAGGTAGGTCTACCGCGTGGCTCCGTAGTAGTAGTAGTAGTTTAATAGTCCGTACAGATATGAAAACATATGTTGGTTACCCATCAGAAATGGGTGAAACCGCCTAATCATTAAAGTATTAACGCTTACTTACTCAGCAAACACAAGCATACTTACATTCCTAACATGACCACCTCCCCCTGTGTTGCAGGGATGATGGGGCGTGAGAGGTCCGACTCTGGGGGTTCTGGTTCAGACCCCTTCGACAGACAGCAGCAGCACCCTGGACACCCCCACCGTGGGACGCCCCCCATGGACCCAAAGCTGGCCTGGGGGGCAGAAATGTTCCCTGGGGCTGCCGAGGGCCGTGGACTCAGCTCCCCCCTCAGACAGAAGCAGGGACAGGAGGACGAGGACTTAAACAAGGGGCCGAGGTAAAACGTCCAAGGAGAATTTTTTGTTTGTCATATGAAGTTCTGGGATTCCAGCTCATCCTTTTGCTTTTATGTTCGTAGTTTTTTGGACATTGTAACTCTCGTCTATCTCTCTCTCTCTCTCTCTCTCTTTCTTTCTCTCTCTCTCTCTCTCTCTCTCTCCCCCCCCCCCTAGGAGTGACACCCCTCCGGTGCGCATGCGAGAAGGAGGCCCAGGCCCCATCCAACAACCCAGCTCTGCCACCGCCTCCTCCAACCAGACGCCACCCCCCGTGGGCAGCCAGGGGGGTGGACAGGGGGGCAGCCACCACCCCCACCCCCACCAGCCCTTCATGGGAGGCCGCGGCAACTACAGTAACTTCCCTGACAGCAGTGCCAGGGTGCCCCCCCACCAGCAGCAGAGAGGCAGTGGGGGGGTCTTCAACCACCAGGACGAGGGGCAGCCCAGGGGCGGCCAGCAGGGCCAGATCTGGGGCACCCCCCACCCTCACTACGATCGCAATGGCCGTGCCGACCTCTCCCCCCTGGAGAGCAACTCCCACCTCCACCACCATCACGTGCACCACCCCCACAATCCCTCCCACTTCTCCCTCCACCCCCACAAGCCTGAGAGTGGGCGCGAGAGGGACGGGGACGCGCCCAAGAAGGGCAACCCGTCACCTCCGCTCCTCCAGCCCTCCCTGTCATCCTCCTGCTCCTCCTCGTCCTCCTCCTCCTCCTCAGCCAAGGAGGATGGCAGCGGCAAGGCCGTCCTGCACCACCTGCCTCCCTCCAGGGAGAACGAGGCCAGCAGTGGGCACAGTGGAAGTGCAGGGAGCACCAAGCAGGACAAGATGGGTTCTGGACACAGTCACTCCTCCTCCTCCCAGTCGTCTGCTCCATCCCCCTCCCAGCACACGGGCCACCCCCAGCCCCAGCAGCAGGGACCCCAGCAGCACCACCACCACCCCAAGCCCAGAGAGGGCCAGCGAGGACGGGAGCACAAGACTGAGACCCAGTGGGGTCCGAGACCCGGCTCCAGCAACCCTCCCGCAGCCTCCTCCCACAACAGGAGGGCCAACACGGCCATGGGGGGGAACGCCCGGGGGGAGGACTCAGCCAATCCCTCTTTCGACCACAAACCTTCTAGCCAGTCAGGGGGCAGCAATGCCAACAAGAGGGCGGGGCCTATCAAGCGGCCCGTGCTGAAGGAGATGAAGAGAGAGGGAGGGGAGGGCGAAGGAGGAGAGAAGACAAGTGGATCAAGCTCTGGGAAGGACAAAGAACAGGAGGGCAACCAGGCATCATCAGCCAAGCAGGAAGCCTCCTCTGGCCCACAATCCTCTGCTCTGTCTGGGAAGGACGAGCCTGCTCAGAGCGCCAAGCCCCGCAACGGTGGGAAGGACCGGTCCGCTGTAGGAGGCCCAGGGAGAGGGCCCAAAGACGGGGACAACCCCGCGCCCTCCTCAGGGTACTCTGGCCCCTCCTCCAGGAGGGAGAGGGACCGCTCCTTCGAAAGGGGAGGGGCGGCGTCCTACTCTGCCAGGGGCAGCAGAGCCAGCCGCGGCCGAGGAGGAGAATTCTATGGCCGCGGGCGTGGTTACCGTGGTACCTACACGGCGAGCGCGGGCGGCGGCGGGAGCAGCAGCAGCCGAGGCAGAGGCAACGGTCGAAGCAGTCGGGACTACCGGCCGACCGCCGGTACTGGATACCACCAGGAGTTCAAGGGTGAGGCTTCTGCGGGCCGGCATGGCCAAGAGAGGTCCCAGCCCAACCCTGCACGCGCCAGGAACCGCAGCGAGACACGCAGCGAGGGGTCCGAGTACGAGGAGATCCCCAAGAGGAGGAGGCAGAGGGGTTCTGAGACGGGCAGCGAGAGTGCAGCCAGCGACCTCGCCCAGTCCGACAAGGAGGACCGCAAACCCAGCACCAAGAACGCCTCCGACGGCGGCCCCAGTGGCAGCGGGTCCTCGGGCCCAACCAGGGGCTCCCAGGCCCGTGTGTTCACTCCCCGCGGGGTGCCCTCCAGGAGGGGCCGGGGTGGTGGAAGTGGAGGCGGTGGTGGAGGAGGGGGAGGTATCTACAGGAGTGGTGGAGGGGGAGGAGGAATGCCTGGAGGTCATAGGTCAGGACCAGGCTCCACCTCCCAGGGCTGGTCATCCAAGTCATCAGCCTCAGTCAGGAAGCAGCAAGCCCCGCCTCAGTCGTCAGCGCCCAAGGAGCTGGGCAGGGGGAGTAACGGGGAGAAGAAGGAGAAGGCAGCTGATGGGAGCCAGGGCCTTACCCAGGGAACCAACCCTCCCCAGCCTCAGTCTACCCTGGCTGCCACTGCTCCAGCCCCACAGGGCTCCACTGAGAACGGAGGGCTCGGGACCCAGCAGTCTGCAGCCAACTCCACTTCAAATACCAGTGGCCCCCTTCCGCTTCCTCTCTCAGGCTCGGAGGGGCGTGGCTTCCCTCCCAGGGGCTTCGAGCGCCCACCTCGCCGCCGGCGCCATGGCCGCTCCCAGCATCAACAGGATAAGCCGCCACGCTTTCGACGGCTGAAGGAGCGAGAGAATGCTGCTCGCATCAACGGGGGCGTGGGGGTGATTGGTGGAGGAAGACCCTCCTCGCCTTCCCAGAATTCCGTTCAGGACACAGACTGCGCCCCCAACGCGGCTTCTACAACTGGGAACGCCCCAAACGCTAACCACACCGCCGCAACAACTACAAACAACAGCGGCGGCGGCCATCTTGGTAGTGCTAACGTGAATGTGAACAGCCACCACCACCATCACTACAACCAGGGAAACGCTGGGCATTCTCAATCCCAGCACCACCACAACCATAATACTGTAGGGGGCGCTAAGTCCCCTGACTTCTCCAACCAGAACTCGGACCAGGCCAACGAGGAGTGGGAGACGGCCTCTGAGAGCAGCGACTTCACAGAGTTCCGAGAGAGAGAGGGAGGCGGAGGGAAGTCGTACCCCTCCCACCACCACCACCCGACCAGCAGGGGAGGCGGAGGAGGAGGCGGGGGAGAACGAGAGATGACGGCGAAAGAGTCTGCGGCCAACAAGAGGAGCTTCTCCAGCCAGAGACCCGGGATGGAGCGCCAGAACCGCAGGGTGAATACAGGAGGTGGAGGCGGCGGAGGAGGAGGGGGAGGAAGAGGTCCGCGAGGCCCACCAGGTGGAGGTGGAGGAGGAGCAGGCAACGGAGGGGGTAACCGGGGAGAGAGGCGCGGCAACTGGCCTTCCCCCAAGAACAGGAAGTGATGAAAGGCCTGGAAACATTTGGAGTCCAGCCCACCCCTGACCTAGCCCCCCCCCCCCGTTCTTTATCTCTTTCTTTCTTTTTCATTATTTCAACTCTTATCTGTTCTTATCCCATCTTAACATTAACACATTAATGTACAAGACCTAGTTGTTGAGACAGTGTACACACTCATGTTAGGCCCCCATATCTCCCTTCCTCTCTTCCATCTTTCTGCTGTTCACCATCCGTTATTGTAAATCCTCCCATTTGCTCTCTATTAACCCCCTCCCCTTCATTCATTCCCACCCTCCCAAATCTCACTTCTACTCGATTCAAACAGGGGTTTGTTTTGAACTCAAACTTCTTTTTTTGACTGAAAGCATTCGATAAACCCATTCACGTTTGCATTTACAAGCACAATACGACTTAGGCACCCAAAAACGTGTGGAATAAATTGGCAAACGGAAGAGAAGGCAGAATTTTATATTGATGTATGTGTATATTTATACCACGCTTTGGGCTGGGGTGGTATCAGTAGGGCAGTTCTGCATCTACTGCCCCTCGTGGCAGGTTGGAAGTGCAGGTTCTTCTTTTAATGAGAACAATTGTACCATACTATATATTTTTTCTTGTGTTACTACTTTTTTTTTCTTTTTTTTTTTTCTTTTTCCTTACATGTCTGTTTGGTTTCAGCCTCCCTCTCTTATATATATTAAAAAAGAAACTTAGGGGTATGTATTATTTTTATTTTTTTCTGCAAAGCAGCTCATTAAAATCCCTTTTTATACAACCCTCCCACCTCCATCTGAGTTTTTTGCTCTTCTGATAAGTACATCTGATTACTGTGACAAGACCCTTTTAAAGTACTACTGCTCACTGTCATCAAGCTCATCTCGAATATCAATGTCCTTGCTGCTCGTTCAGAAATGGACGGTGTGATTTTTCATTTTCTTTTTTTTTTGTTGTTGTTGTTGATTAGACCTTCTCTGGTATTTTTTGTTTGTTTTTTTTTGCTCCGGGTCCTGTTATACAACGTATCTCTTAGCCCCATCGTAGCATGCCCTCTGTCACAAACAAGGCTTTTCTCACTGCAAATAGAAGGGTTTTCCTCAGACTACAGGTTGTCTCCTGTTCTCTTTAAAAGTTTGTTGTTTAATGTTTACCCTTATCAAGACTAAATTTGGTAGCTTGAATGCTTCATTATTTTTATTTTTAAACCATTTCCTTTTTTGACTGCTGTTGTCATGGAAGCATATTTTCCCATCAATAGAAAACAATGAGTTTGATGATATATTGTCATGTTGAAAGAAGTAAATATAAAATAAGGTTTGACTTTACTATTCAGGATT
The DNA here is from genome assembly GCA_036025375.1 of Retropinna semoni. Taxonomy (NCBI): domain Eukaryota; kingdom Metazoa; phylum Chordata; class Actinopteri; order Osmeriformes; family Retropinnidae; genus Retropinna; species Retropinna semoni. The sequence continues at coordinate 15 of JAVQJY010090928.1, read as the reverse complement.
TTTTTTTTTTTTTTT
>JAVQJY010090249.1:0-17899 GCA_036025375.1 Retropinna semoni | reverse complement strand
TTTGAAGGCCAATTCATCAGATCCACTGTTACAGCCTATCTCTTCCCGTTTCATCTCGAAGCTGTTGCCCTGCACCAACATCAGCCCTGGCAGCTTGACAAATGGACCCCCTCTCCTCTGCAGCCTGCTTCCCTCCAGCCCGGCCCCCGCCTGGCCGCCCGACCCCCTCTGCCCCTCTCATACAGTTACCCTAATTGGAGCCAAGCTCTGGCTGCAGCGCATGCCAACTTCATGTTTCTCATTTTCACCTCAGAAATCCCTTGGGACCACCGGAAGAGAGAGAGAGAGAGAGAGAGAGAGAGAGAGAGGGCAAGGGAGGGGGGGGCAAGATGGCCAGGCCATTCCTGGATTGGCAAGCAGAAAGACAACCTCTTTACTCAACCTCTTTCACCTCAAGCTTAGCTACTCCCCCCCCCTTGCCTTTACACCTGCCTTGCATCCGTCTCTGTTGCCAAGCTACATAACTGGGACTGAGAAAGGCGCTTGGTGGTGCGGCCCTGTTGGAGTCAGGGTAAAAATGAGAGCAGAGGTGCTGAGTGGGACGCGGCGAGCAGTGTGTGCTACATCAGCAGATCTCCGTCGCCACTCGTTCCTCATCCCATTTGCAGGTGCCATGTGTGCCGTGGGGCGCCGCATGCCTACTTTTCCAGTGCATCATGTGGTGGTAAAATGCCTCGGGGGACTGAGAGGAGGACGGGAAAGGAGCTGAAACATGGGAGGAAGCAGGGATGGAGGGATGCAGCTAGAGAAGGAGAGAGAGAGAAGAGAGAGAGAGAGCAAGACAGAAAGGGAGAGAGAGAGAGGGGAAGGAGGGGGAGAGGGAGGGAGAGAGATAGAGGGGAGACAAAGAGAGAGAGGGGAGAGAGGGGAAACAGGGAGAGAGAGGAAGAAAGACAGACAGACAGAGAGAGAGGCAGAGGCACAGCGACACACAGACAGTGAGATAGAGAGAATGAGAAATGAACGAATGGCAAATAGGAAAAAAGAGAAAGAGAGTCAGAGAGTGTGAGACTGAAAGAGAGATAAAAAAAAAGGGTCAAGATATTTTCCCTCCAGTCAGTTGTCTCTAGGCTCCAGACCTCCCAACCTCTAACTCCATGAACTCCAGGTCACATGGTTTTAGTAGCGACATCGGTTCCCTATCAGCTGTCGTACTTCTGCAGCCAAGAGCCTCCATCACAGGTCCTCTTCCTTCTCCACCTCCTAATCATCTCCCACCCTCAAACCCTGGGAGAGTTCAACCAGTCCTCAGAGGGAAAAAGAACCGGGAAATCCATTTTTTTTTCTCCCATTTTACGGATGAGTGGGTTCATATCTAAGGCCTCATTAAATAGCTGGAGTGAACGCTTCCCATTCCACTTTTCAACCTCATTGTCGATGGATATTAAACAGTGTGAAAGGAGGGGGGGGAAAATGTAATCAGGTTGATATAAGTGAGGGGAACTGGGAGTGAGGGAGGTGTAGAGTAGGACCCTGGGGAATCCTGGATGCCCGCTGGCTATTAATAAACATGATCATGAATCTTTAATCCCAATCAGTGGGGCAGGTGGACACAGGGTGGGCGACGTGGTCGAGAAGGCACGCCAGCGGCAGATTGGCTCGCCGGTGGGAGGGCGGCTGGTTGGAGCGCTCCACGAGGGGTTAACTCATGAACATCGCAGAATTGGATTTCCTGCTTGATACGTGAGCATGTGCAGAGAGAGAGATGACAGGAGCAGATATGGCCTTCATTGATTGGGCCAGATGGGCGACAGGCTTCTTTTCTGGAGATAGTTGAATTCTACCATTCTGCTGACTAACGCTGACCTTTAGGTACATTATAAAAACATTACCAGGATTTTCTCAGGGCCTCATGGCATTTGGAGAGCTCAGTGGGCTGTAGGCCTCCTCTCTTTAAGAAGTTCATTAATATGAAAATAACATCTGTCTCAGTTAGATATTATAGATTATATTGTGGTTCGGAAATCAGCCAACTGGATTCGTGAAGCGGGTGGATTTGTTTGTTAACCTTTCCAACGGTCCCCCTGCCATTTCGGTGACTCATCGACATTAAGTTTATGTGACGTCATCGATGGCATCTCATAAGGGAACAGTCTTCTTCCTCTCATAAACACAAACAAGCAGGCCTGGAGGGCTAATTGCAAGTTATCTGCTCCATGTGAATGACCGGGAAGGGGAGACAGGGACAGCCACAGACAGCGGCCAACGCTGTTGTCCTGAATGGAAACAGTGAAACCTCTTCTCCCCCGTTGTGGAACCAGGTGTCACAGCCTGAGGCTCTGGGTTAGTCAGCCTACATAATAAGCGGTTGTTACCGTCCGCCTCCGAAATGTTGACAGGCGCACGTCCCCGTCGCTTGTATGGGATGCTGTGTGGCTGTGAGACGGCATGGAACCAGACTGAAAACTTCAACCGGATATCCACTCGCTCTGTCCTTTTAGACACTTTTTAAGGGGGAGAAAATTCCAATTCTGGAGAATAATGTGCTGCGCTTTCAGGTGCTGGCCTGCTTACTCAGCGTATCTGCTAAACACATCTTTTCCCTTCACTATTTCTCTTTTACCCCCTCTGACTCCCCTTCTATCCTGGCCAATTTAATAGGCTCCCCTGTCACTCATTCACACACACACACACACCTCCTGGTGTGAAATGTGATTGAGTACCCTCTGAAATTAGGAGGGCTTGTTATTGCCATTTCCTTGGCGACCGTCACCTCTCTCCTCGTCCTTCTCAGGCTGCTCCGTGGCTTAAAGCTCCAGAACACAGAGGGTTGAACTTTAAACCCTGACCCTTGACCCTGACTCTCACTAAGCCTATAGATTCAGGGGCTAAAAAAGGGACTAAAAGCATCACTACAAGTTTAATAAGTACAGAGAAGGCATGAAGCCAGTTTTGAAGGGACTAAAAGTAGAATGACACTGTCCCTGGTTCTGTTGTCTAAACAAAGCCCTTCATGTAGCTGCAGTGTCTGTGAATGTAGTGTGGTTAGTTGTTTTATTCCTATCAAACACAAACACAGCGACACCCCAGTGAATGTGTGTGGACTGTTGATAACACACCTCAGCAGTATGCAAAGCATGTGTCATAAATGGAGGACAAATAAACAACCTTTCTCTATCTCTTAAACAAATTCAAGACTAATTTGCAAGCACAGACATTCTTTGTCTCAGATTGAATCCTGTGTGTCTGTAGGCCTAAAAAAAGATTTCCTCCCAACAGGGATTGCATATCTCTGTCATTATCAGACAACTGCTTTATTACTGAATGCACAGCAGTGCTAAAGATCAATCTCTATATGAAACACTTTTCTGTGAGCTGCCAGAACTAGGCCTGACAAAACATCATCACACTCCACCCGCTCAACTCTGAAGACCTCACTCTTTTCTATGCTCATGTGCGGCCATGGGCCCACACTTTGGTCTCAGTGAACTTTTGACTGGGCTTAATTCACAGCAGGGGTAACTTTGAACCCCCCTTTCACCTCAGTGGAAACCTGCACGCGGTGATAAGGGAGACCAGGGACCAGTCCTTGTGAAGGCAGACAGCAACGGAATAAAGAGTCCCACAGAGGTGAATAATGACTTGACTGCCTAGACTCAGAGTAGATGGGGAAACCTGCACACCTTTGGATATAGGATGAGACAGTTGTTTCTCTCTCTCCATCCATCCCTCCCTCCGTCTCTCCCTCCCTCCCTCCCTGTCTCACTGTCCCCCTGTCTCTCTCTCCCCAACACAATAAACTTGGTAGGCGTCCAGCAAGAGGCGATACGGGCTTATTTTATTTAGGGTGGGTTGGACATTTAATCAATGCTTTAAATAATTAGGAATGCAGCAGCCTAAATCAGCAGAAGGGCCATGTCCTTCCCTGAGATACATCCGCTCGTCCTATATCGATCAGAAGAGGCACCAGACACGGTGCTACATTCAAAAGTACATATTTCACAGCGACTGCATCAACTAATGGCATATTTTGCCCAAGAGTGTCCAAAAAGAAGGGTGAAGAGGTTGCTTTGGCCTACATAAAGTGTTGTGTGTTGACAGACCAGGCGAGAGGTGAGCACTGCAGTATTTCAGCTCTGTCAGTCACACAGCTTTTAACAAAGAAACTGAGCCCAGAGGACTCATTCAAAAGCCATAAAATACAGTGATACTAATGTGGCGCCACACTGACCCCTAAAGGCCCGACACCGTAACTACAGCAGGCCTAACAGTCAACACAACCAGGCTAGCTCCAAAACAGAGGGTTTGGAAAAATGTGTCATTTGATTTAACTACAGTTCTGTCGTGGTAGTTAGCCATCACAACACTGAGTACATTGTGATAACACAGGGTTTGTAGATCCAGGAAACCATACTTTTTTAATGCGCTAAAAATTCAAGGCTGAATGTTTGCAGATCCCCCCCATCTCACCACAAGCAGCATTAATAGGCCACTAACATCCCCTATCACAGTCTGCACCAGCATCTAATGGACCTCCTCACATCAGGGGACTGCTTTGTCTCCGGCTAACGGTATGAACCACTAGCATGGTGGGTAATTACCACCACCTGGGCACCACTGCCAGCGAGAAGCAACATTGCTCCATTCCTGCTTGGTGCTCATTAAATCTGATGCCAGGATGGCATGCTGGGCACCCCCAAGTGGAACCGCAGCTGCTGCCGTGCCCCTCTGGACCAGTGTGTGTGTGTCAGGGAGATGGTTATGTATGGGGTCTGCCGGCTTGGCACACACCCTATACCCCTGGTAGGCACAGGAACTCCACAGGATTCCAGCATGGCAAGCATGAAGCCGGAATTTGGGGATTTGTAACGCTCAATATCCTCAGCCTAGACTCAGGGAGGAGGCCTACTGTGGTACCTTTTGTGAAGGCCTTCAGTCCTACTTCAGCTTAAGTAACAATTCCCCTGACTGAAATAGAAAGACCATGTAATAGTCTATAGTTCATACCGATATTTGAATTAGTTCATGGTTAGGTTTCAAAACAGGTGGTCAAAGCTCGGACTGCAGCATGCCACTCCTCTTGGGTTTTTTTCACTTATGCTCAAAGGTGCCTTAGCATATCTCAAAAAAACAACCGCATGATTTAAAGACATCTTCCATGAAGCTAATTAGTGTTGGATCCTCATATACAGTAAACCAGGCCAAAAATCCACCAGGGACAGCCTGCTCTCTCCTTCTGCAGCATGGGGCTGACTCAGCACCTCCACCAGTCTTAGTACAGCTCTAAATTTGCAGTGGAGGGCTGTAGGGTAGAGGTAGCTAGCAACACCCTCCCTTCCCATCCGTCGTTACTCCCCTCCCTCCCTTTGTTCTGCTGACTACATCCAGCATCAGACGGCTTGTTAAAATAATCTTCAGTTCTTGTTTGGCGCTCTTTCCCCTAATGTAAGTGAATATTAGGCTCTATAGACTACTTAATATCTGGACACCTAAACAAACAGCACACACCTTTATCGTTAGGTGATACAGAAATATTAAAGTATATTCCGACCTTGTGGATTCAAACCCCAAAAAGTGACGAGTCTAAGGATAAGCCATATGTGTACAGCTACTCGTGTGGCCAAGTCCTGAGCCCTCTACCAGCAGCACTTGTGGGGACCAAGAGGATTGTACAGGTGTCTGCAACATGGCAGCAACTCCAACCAGCCAAACACAGGACAAGTTGAAGCTTTTACCACGCTGCCTACAGCTGAGGGAGTCCCCTCTGATAGCCACAAGCACGTTGCTGGGCGGAGGAGAGGAGCTGACTTGCGCGGTGTGTATCCCTCTGAACACCATCTGGGTCAAGGTTTACTAGAGTAACTGGAACTGTGAGTGAGTGCAATGTAAACGATACCTGACCAGCCCGGGCCAGGATTCATGACAGTAAGAGGAAAAAGCTGATGCACCAACCTTTATTTAACTTCACAACTCTTTGAGTAAGAGAACAGTATGTCTGAAAGTCCTCTCAGACTACTGAAGCTTTCCCAGGAGGTCTCAACAGAAATGCACTGAAGTATTCATGAAGTGAACAAAATACAAAAAAAAGTTGAACATGGCTACAGGCCTGCATGCACAGAACAACTATGTAGTAAATAAGACCCCCCCCCCCCACCCCACTGCTGTAGCTGCAGAGCTGTATTGTGTGATCAGCTATGACTGGGGGGGGGGGGGGGGGTAACCTGTGTATACTGACAGCTTCAGCCACTGTCCTGTTGTACAGAGTCAGATCACAGAAAGGTGGAGCGTGTATGTATGCATGGGTTGAGTGGCTTCATGCTGAACTATTATCAATTCAAAAAAAGGCACAATTCTAACAGCAGTAGTCCCCCCCCACCAATGGTACAGGGAGATATATACAGGCCCAAGTTGATCAGAAACTATACAGAAGCAATGAGTCCCGTGGTGAGAAAACGACGAGCACCGGAGGGCTGAGGGGGTATTGTCAGCAGGGAGATCGAGGCGCGGATATGAAGTGTTATGAGGGCATTTTATGAACGGACGATCTATTATAGTGATCCCGGTGCTTATATGCGGCACCATAAATATAGTCCATTTAAGTCTGTATGTAGACTAGGGTCATTTATTTTATGTTTCCCGGTTTAGAAAGTGGTCCTAATGCGTGGGTTGAATAACAAAACATGTATATTTAAGTCAAAATGGACCCTTCAGTCATCCATCCATTCCTCATTGTGAGCATTTTGTTTCGCTGGTTAAATTTGTTGGCGGAATAAGTTACATTATGGCAAAGAAAATCACAGATATTTATTTGGGGAATATAACAGGTCATATTTTAATCCTTTAAAATGTTCCTTTTTTTTGTTTGAAGCAACTGTACTGGTCTCACTGTACGTAAGCTATTAGTATTCTGCTTTAAAGACAATAAGCATAGGACACCACAAAGGCATTCGTTTAAAACTTTTGCAGCAGCATTTCAGAAGAAGAGGAGAGACAACAGGCCAGTGAGGGCCTTTTCTTTCTTTAGGTTTTTTTTTTTGTTCAAGTATTCCGCATGTCTGGAGTCAATCCATCGGAAACAGCCAGGATCCTTACACTCTTCCATAGGAAGCTCATAGCTATCCCACCGTACCCCATTCACAACAGTTGAAACATTTTGGCAAGCAATTGTCATGAAAATTCACCAAGCGTAAAATTTGAAGAGGGTTGGGGGGGTATTAACAACTAAAAAAAGAATGAAGAGAAATAAAATAAAATAATAAAAAGCAAAATCCCATTTCATTTAATCAGCTAGCGAGCCATCTAATTTTTTTTTCTTTGAAGAAAACTACTATTGTGAAGAAAGATAAAATCAATTAGTCAGGTTAATCAGTCGGTATCATGTGAGAGATCGACTAGCCAGTCAGGTCCCGTCAGGAGTTTGTTTGTTTGTGTTTTTGTTGTTGTTGCTGCTGCTGAACACAAGTACAGAGAGAAGAGACAACTTTACAAAATGATCATTTACCTACTGAGTGATGATTATGTCCCCTCAGTGTCTGTATGCTCTACCACTGGCTGCTTCTCAGCAGTAGCAGCAGCATCCTCCATCAGCTCACTCAGTTCACTGTCTACGTCCTTAGGGGAGCCCTGCAGCTGCTCCTCTTCATCCTCCTCCTCCTCTTCGTGCTGCCGCGCGGGGGGCTCGGACAGGTTGAGGGGTTCCTCAGGGGTGTGTGACTGGGCCGGTGACATTGTCGGGGTGGGTGTGGGGGAGAGGGCGGGGGTCGGGGCCCGTTCCGGGACGGGTTCTGGGGAAGGTTCTGGGGTAGGCTCAGCCACCGCATCGGTGTCCATCCTGCTGCTCCCGTTGACCCAATGGGGTTCTGGTTCATCCAGTGGTTCCACCTCTGGATCTTTCTGTGGGTCCCCGGCCCACTGGGGGGCGTTCTCCTCCCTGTGGGAGTCTGTGGTCTCTTGAGAGAGGCTGGCCGTCAGGGGGGAGGCTGGGGGAGAGGCCTCAGCTGGGGATCGGGCCTTGGGTGGGGACTGTGACTGCATTGGCATCTCAGACTGGACAGGGGGTGAGGACTGGACCTGGGGCTGAGGGGAGGGATTATCCTGGGGTGGTGTCTCCACCTGGGGTGGGCTCTGGGCCTGTAGTGGAGACTGAGTCTGGGCCTGGGCCTGGGCCTTGGCCTTGGCCTGTGGTGGTGACTGAGCTTGGGTCTGGGGTAGAGCCTGGGCCTGGGGCGGTGTAGTCTGGTCTTGGGGTGGTGTTGGAGCAAGGTCCTGGACCGAAGACTCTAACTGGGGCTCAGGCTTGAAGGCTTGGGTCTGGGCCGGAAGAGAGGAGTGGGTTGAGGCTTGAGGCGGTGACAGGGACATGAAGGCCTTGGTTGGTGTTGGAGTTTGGGTTAGAGGGTGGGGCAGGAGCGGGGGTCTGGTCTGGGACTGCAGTTTCAGCAATGTGAGTGGTTTGGTTTGGTTGAGGGTCAGGTTGGGGTTGAGGGAGGGGGTTGGCAGCAGAGGGGTGGGCAGAGGGAGCAGGGGCGTCCAGCCCCCACGGTCACGCTGCTCCCTCTCACGGTCTCTGTCTCGGTCTTTGTCTCGCTCGCGCTCCCTCTCTCTGGGGCCACGGTCAGAGCCGCGTTCAGGGCCGCGTTCAGGGCCGCGTTCAGGGCCACGTTCAGGGCCACGTTCAGGGCCACGTTCAGGACCACGTTCGCGGCCACGATCCCTTTCTCTCTCCCGGTCTCTTTCCCGTTCTCGCTCGCGGCTGTGGCGGTTGCCGTTTAACTCTCTCCGGAAGTCAAAATCCCTCTCGTCCCGGTCCCTCTGCCGGTCCCAGGGGCGCCGGCGCTCATCCAGGTCCTGGTGAATGTCTGCCGATGGCGTGGCGGTAGCCGTGGCGGGAGCGGAAGGTGTTCCACGGTTCCAGGTTGGAGCGCCTACACCTGCCCCAGCAGCACTGAGCCCGCCTCCTCCTCCTGCAGCTGCCCCGGTACGGTTCTCAAACCGGTTGGAGAAGTTCTGTCCTGGGGAGGGCCTCTCCTCTTGCTGGAAGCCCTTAGGCCCCCCGGCCTGCTGGCCTCTCTGCATGCTGTCCCTCTCGTCAAAGTCCCCTCTGGTCTGGCTCCAGCGGCTGTCTGGGGTGAAGCCGGCCAGGGCCTGCAGACGGCCCACCAGGCTGTTTCTGGCTGGCTGGCTGCCAGGGGTCTGGAGCAAGGCTGGTCTGCCTCCTCCTCCTCCTCCTCCTCCTCCTCCTCCACTACCATTGCCTCCACCTCCACCTCCACCCAGGGGCTCTCTGTGCTCGGGGGGAGGGGTTCTCAGCAAGCCCGTGCTGGGCTTCTCAGGTGGGGGGAAACGGTAGTCCTGGTCCCCCTCCTGCTGGCTGCTGTCTCCGGCAGAGGGGGGCTCGTCCACAGGCTTGTCCCCTGGGGCGTTGGGGCCCCTGTTGAAGGGGTCCAGCTGCGAGAAGGGGGCCCTGGCGCGGGCCTGGGCCTGGGCCTGAGCCTGAGCCTGAGCCTGGGCCTGGAGAGAGGCGTCCAGCAGGCCCTGCTGCATGAGGAGGGGGAAGCGGGCCCTGGCCCCCTGGAGCAGGGTGGGCCGCATGTCCATGGGGAGCAGGTTGGGCATCCTCTGAGCAGACAGACCAGACTGGTGCAGGGGGTGGGTGAGGGAGGCTGAGGGGTGCATGCCCAGGAGACCCATACCGCTCCGCACCGCATTCTGCATGCCTGGGGGACGAGCAGAAGAAACGGTTCAGCTTACCACGACATGTCAACCGGTGCTCCCACACAGAATCAACAGCACCACAATGAGGAAAAAATTTAACTTTAACTTGAATTAAACTTGAATGGATCCTATATAAACAGGCCTCTGGGAGCGTCTCCTGACCTTGCAGTGTAAGGTCAGCCTGGGCGTCCATGCCGTCGGCCGACTGGCCCGCCTTGTCGTTGACGGCCTGCTGGGCCCCGACGCCCGCAGGGTTGTAGACCCCGCCCCCGGGCAGCGCTGAGGGCATGTAGCTGCCAGGGATGGTGCCGGCCGGGGGGATCAGAGCTCCGTAGGGGGAGTCCTTCACGCCGTCCTGGCTGGCCGACATGGAGGGCTGGACCAGGGCTAGAGCACCGGGGAGGAGAGGGACAGCTGTCAACACCAACAGACCTACAGTCTACTGTGAAGATGGACACAAGAGGTTTACATGGAGGCAGCTCTGTTAAGAGACGTCGGTGAGGTGTACCCGTACAGGTGGGTCCTGCAGCCATGCCGACGCCGACCGCCGTCTGGGGGACGCCTGCGGCCTGCATGAAGCCTACGGAACAGGAGAGAGGAGACACTGCATCACCGCCCGTTCGGCCCGCAGGAAGGACCTGTGTGGCCGCTGCGGGCCGGAGGAGCGGCGTGTTTGAGGAGTGCGGTGGCGCCTACCGGGCGGAGGCTGCGAGGCGTTGAACCCTGCTCGGAGGAAGGGCGGCGGCGGGCCGTAGCCTGGCGGGGGCATGGCCATGGACACGGGGAAGGAGGGAGGCACCAGACTCACAGTGGGGACCGCCTGGGCCACGGGCAGCTGGAGAGACGGGAGGAGGGAGGGAGGGGGGGACTGAGTGAATGAGTGAACACAGCCAACATTCTCTTTAGGGAATCAGTAACGCTGCACGACGGATCCGACTGACTAATCGGAGGACAAACGAGACTGAGGGGTGTTCAGACACTCAGAGACAGCAGAAGACAGGCCGCGACCCGGCAGCGTGTGTACATGAGTCAACGTGTTCCTCTGGCGTGCGGCCGTCCCCTCTAAGCTGGGCTCTCAACCCTAGTCTAAACACACATCCCCCCCCCCCCACCCCACAGAACCGGCCCTATTGAGGAGCCCACCCAGGAACACACACAGAGCTCAGCTGGATCCTGGACCCACACGGCACCAAGGGCTTAGGGAAGAGGAAGCTGGGGGTGGGGGGGCTCTGAGCTCCATCGAGACAGAGGCTAATCGCAGGAAGGGCTCTGGTGTTGTGCTTCACCCCGCTGAGCCACTGTGAGGGAGACACTTGCAAATGAAATGAGAGGAAGTAGGTGGGGTCTACGCTGGCCCGGGGACGGTCTGAACATGACTGAGGTCTAGCTGGAGCGCTTCACTGTGTAACTAGATGATGTCCTGGTCAACCGTGGCGTTATAACAGGCATGATGACATTGGAACACATAGGTAACAGGATGCCTTACAATAAAGAACCAGGGGGCCGTTGTTATAAATGCTCATGAAACCACAAACATGCCTTGATGACTGAATTGGGCACCAAGAGCCCGCACACATTTCACCGAACGGCTAGTCCTGCTCCAGGCTAGTTGGCGGGCGCGGGCGTCCTGTGTGTACCTGCACAGGCATCATGGCCACCTGCTGGCTGTAGGCCTCGGTCTGGACGGCACTGGCTGCCAGGGGCTCGGCGCTCACCACCTGGATCTGGACCTCCTTGGCCGGCTCCGCGTTCTTGGCCGCCTCCCACTCTAGAGTCCGGGAGAGGAGAGGGGGAGAGAGAGAGAGGGAGGGGTGGGGGATGGAGAGGTAGAGGAAGGAGAGAGGACGGGAGACGGGAGTTAGGAAACATCCACTTTACAACGGGGAGGGGGGGGGGGGGGGTTTAGTGTGTGCAGCCATGAATCACTTCCCAGTTCCCCTTTCTCTGTCTTTCAAGTGTCGTGTTTCTCAGCGTGACTCTCCCCTACGTGCCGCTCCATAAAGAGCTCAGCCGATGAGCGAGGTGGGGAAGTCAAGATGGATCATTCCGAACTGACTAGGAAGTTCTTCTATTTGTGTGTGTTTCTAGAGTGCATATGTCCTGTTTATGCATGAGTGAGCTTTAGTGCCGAGCCAATAATCCTGGTGCTTGTGAATGGCCATGATTAAGTGTGAGACGCAGTGTGTGTGTGTGTGTGTGTGTGTGTGTGTGTGTGTATGTGTGTGTGTGTGTGTGTGTGTGTACATGCGTGCTCACCACTGTTGACGGTCTCCTGGTCGATCATGCCCCCTTCAGCAAAGTCGTCCAGGTCGTCCAGCTTGACCTTCTCCCAGGGGATGTAGGTGACCCCCAGGTCCACGTCCCAGAACTGCTTATACTCCTGCTTCACACCCTTGTTCAGAGCCCACGCAATCTGGACAGAACACACACACACACACACACACACACACACACACACAACACACACACAATCAGACGACACACACACACACACACACACACACACACACACACACTCACACTCAACACACACAATCAGACGACACACACACACACACACACACACACACACACACACACACACAATCAGACGACACACACACACACCCTGCATGTCAGAACACAGGACTGATCAAAGCTAGTATGCACATGTGCTCCTGTCCTTGGAGGCATGCTGCGGGGTGTGTGACTGGGTTGTTAATGAAACACCAGCTGAGGGCAACATAAAGAACAGGAGGGGAATATAAGAAGAGCTCAACCCTGTACAGGCGGGAGGACCATTCCTGTTAGCCAAGCCAAGAGAGGCCATGGACTCCCACAGGTGAGCCTCGGTGATTCTGGGGGGTGGGTGAGGAGCGGTACCTTGATGATCTTGGAGCCGATCTTGCAGGAGCCGGTGCTGAGCTTCTGTCTGGCGCGGTAGGCATCCTGCCGGTGGACCATGCAGATGTAGGCACAGCCTCGCGGAGGGATCATCTGGAGGGGGGGTGAGGAGGAGAGGGGATGAGGGGGGAGGGGTGGAAGAGGACAAAGGGAACGAAGGGGGAAGGAGATGGGTGGTGGAGTGGATGGGTGAGGGGTGGAAGAGGAAAGAGGGAATATAAAAAGGGGAGGAGTGACAGGGCGGAGGAAGAAGGAATAAAAAAAAATGTGGATAGAGGTAGAGGAGATGGGAAAGGAGGAGAGGACAGGAGAGGAATACAGAGGAGGGAGAGGAGGGGAGAGAGGAGAGAGGTTGGGGAGTTAATCCAACTCCAGGAGGTCAGACCTCAGTAATGAGAAACTCCCAGCATCTCTGAGGAGATGATTAATATTTTCCAGAGGTCCAAAGACCATGTGGTTAAGGAAAGGTCTCCAATTTAAAAGAGGGGAGATGGAGATAGAGAGGGAGAGAAAGAGACAGAGAGAGAGAGGGAGATAGAGATAGAGAGGGAGAGAGAGGGGGAGAGAGAGAGAGAGAGAGGGAGAGAGAGAGAGAGAGCGAGCAAGGAAGAGAGACAGTAAGAGAGAGCGGGGGTTCCTACATTGATGGATTCGATCTGTCCAAACTCCTCAAACACGTTGGTGAGGTCCTGCTGGTTGGCTTTCTTGTCCACCTGTCCCACCCACAGAGTGGTGCTGCACACTGGAACACACACACGTGGAGGGGGCGTTAGAGAGACGCTCCACAGTATCAGGAAAGGCATGGCAACTTTCATTCGCGCTCCAACGTGCCTTTAGAAACACAGTGTGAACTGAAATGAACAGATTAAACTCAGTAGATACCCACAAAATTTTCTACGACAGTCAATATCACAAACCGTGGAAACTATTATGAGGGATAAAACTAAGATATTTAACTAATTAGAATTGACTGAGCCCTGCTGTAAGTCTGGGGGGTAACAGTGATGTCTTTCTTACCGCTCAGAGTCTTGGAGCGGATGGGAGGAAGTCCTTTCTTCTGGCGCTCTTTCTCTCGTTCCCGGGCGCGCCTCTCGCTGGAGTAGGAACGAGACGACTTCCTCTTGCGGTCCCTGGAGCGCGAGCGTGACCGCTTGCGGTGCTTCCGTTTGCGCGAGCCCGACCGCGATCTGGAGCGCCTCCGTTTGGGGGACCTGGAGGGGAGAGGAGCAGGCAGGAGGCAGTCAGAGAACGGGAACATCCTTTCCAAACACCGGCTGTTTCATTGTCAACGGGCACTTCGGGAGGCCTCGGAATTCTGCTGACGTTTGGTCCACGGTGAGAAGTGCCCACGCGGCATCTCGCCGTGGTCTCATTAAAGTAAGAGGCCACTGTGGTCCAGTTAGAATGACTACCACTCCAATTACCTCTAATTGTTCAAACGTACCGCCCCACACTCATGGTGGGTGATGAGTGAAAGAGACACGACGGCGTGTTACACACACAGCAGATCCGAGACCACACTCGCTGGGACCGTACCTGGAGCGTGACCGGGACCGCGTTCTCGACCGCGTGCCGACCGCCTTCTTGTCGTCCGTTTCGAAGATGTCCTCCTCTACTCCGTCGGGTCCCTCGTCCAGGTCCATGTCCATGTCCTGCAAGGCACCAACGTCATCAGACCTCAGCCGACCCGCAAAGCACCGCAAACACCTTTCAACAACCCCAGAAGTCTTCTAGCTCAAAGGGGTCATCGTTATATTCATCCGAACGTATAGCTACTGGGTTGAATGAGCCAATGAGGTTAGGTGGGTGGTACCTGCTGTTGGTTGTCCACAGAGTCGTCCATCTTGCCGTCTGTCTGGGAGAGCTGGGCTTGGTTGCTGCTCTGGGCCATGGAGTTCTCTGCCCCGTACATGGAGTCCTGTCCCTCCATAGACATGGACTGGAAGGAGGGAACAAACAATCATACCACCACTGGGACCGCCGGAGGAAGGTCAGCAAATAATGAGAAACTGTAGCTTTAATAGAACCATCGATTTCTTCTTGATTCCTATGTGAGGGTGAGTCGTTTGGATGATGACAATGTGAATTTCATTGACTCTGAGGTCCATGTCCGTATGCCTGACAGCAGGAGGTGTGTGCCTATGGGTTGCCCTGCCTCTCCCTGCCTCCTCCTGCCTCTCCCCGCCTCCTCCTGCCTCTCTGCCCCCCTCCCCGGTTCTCCTACCTTGTGTTGGTGCTGCTGGTGGTCCAGGAGCTGCTTCTGGAACTGTTCCAGGTTCTGCTGCTGCAGCTGCTCCGCCAGCTGGTGGAAGATGGAGCTGTTGAGGGACTCAGACACCATGGGCCTGGAGGGGTCACACAGGGGTCAGCCGTTAGTGTGAGTGTGTGTGCTTGTCTGTGTGACAGTAACGGTACTGAAGTCAACTGCATAATGGCAGGGGGCCATCCTAATTAACCAATCAAGTCCCAATCATAGTTGACCATGCGGAGCGAAATGCAGTCAGGATGTACAACTACACTCACATTTGAGATGACGAAGTGTCTTTTTTGGCATCCTCAGCGCGTTCTGAATCGTTCCCGAAGTCAAACTGACCCAGGAGCTTCTGCAAACAAATCGCAGATGATAAACAAATTGATTTGAGGGGAATATTTCTGACCTCACAGCCTAGCCAATGACGAAAGAGCAACACCAGTCTATAGGGGCGGCTGTGGCTTAGCGACAGAGTGGTTCGTTCCTTGACCGCAGCATTCGGGGTTTGATCCCCGGTTCCGGCAGTCCATATGTCGAAGTATCCTTGAGCAAGACACTGAACCCTTAAGTGCTGCTGATGGTTTTTCCTGCACCCTGGTTGCCTCCCTTGGTGTGTGTGAATGGGTAAGTGAGCAGCCAGAACATAGTAAAGCCATTGGGTAAAAGCGCTATATAAGCAGCCATTTATCACTTGTCATTCTATCATGGCCAACGCTGGAGGAGAGTTGATGGAGGGTCCCGTCTCACCTTGTTGAAGGAGGACACCCTCTGCTCCAGGGGGTTGAGGGTGTTGGCGGTGGCGGCGGCGGTGAGCTGGGCGGTCAGGGCCTGCAGCTGGACCACCAGCCCAGCGTCCAGCGCCTGCAGCAGGGAGGGCTGGGGCTTGTGCTGCTGCATCTGCAGGCTCTGCACCAGCTGCTGGAGCTGCACACACGCGCACACACACAGGCGCGCGCACACACACACACACACGGGCGCGCGCACACACACACACACACACGTACACACACACACACACACACACACACACACACACACGAGATTGAGAGAATAAAGATCAGACTGATATAATGGACAAAAAAATGTGTAAGATTGAGAGTGATGGTAAAATACAACTTTATGTCAGTTTTTCCACTGATGTGTGAAATAGCACAGTGTGAGAAAGTGTTAGTATGCAGTGAGAGAGGAGACGTGGGGATGCGCTTCCTACCTGCTGTCCCTGAGGACTCTGGAGGATCTGGGCCACTGCAGCCACAGTGTCTGTGTTAGAGATCTGGGAGGCCCAGTCGGGCAGGCCCTGGACCAGGTTGGCAGGGGTAGCAGGGGTGGCTGGGGTACCTGGAAACAACACCAACAGAACACAGGGACACAGGGTCACACTTTTTGATAATGCCTGTTGAATCATGAATGGTATTCATGTGTCAGAATGTAACATTTGTTATATTTAACCACAAGGTGTCAGTGTATAGCCAACTAAAGAGACGCTGCACTGACTGGGGACAAATGTGCAAAACTCCTCTGTAAAAGAATGGGAGCCTTTACACCTTATGGAACTTGTTTCTGAGATCTGTCTACACTCAGACGCAAAACCCCCAATCAGTCTTCAAAAATCCCACATGACTTGTAACTGTGTGGACGTGAATGAGCTTCATGTCTACACCCCGTCAACTCCCGTGTTCTACCTCACATTCTGAAGTCCTACTTGCAGAACTGTGTCTCAACATCTACACAAATGATTTATAGGTCTATTTGTTGCATTCATACATTAGGATTGTGCCATTGGATTGTGATCTGACTAACTTAGTGTGTGTGTGTGTGTGTAATTGAGACTGACCGGGTGTAGTGTTGTTGACGGGCGCGGCGCTGCTCGACATCACGGGGGTGACGGTGGGAGGGGGCAGCCCAGCGGCCATGTCCAACAGGGGCTGGATTAGGTCACTCTTAAAGACGGCGTTCTTCTGCCACAGGTTGAGGACCCGAACAATCTTACTCTGCAACACACACACAAAAGTCAATATAAATCTGATGGTATATTGCAGCATTAATAGAGAGCTCTACCATGTTTCTGCTGCTCACTCCCATTTATCACACACACACACACTTATGGCGACAAGCTACCACGCAGACTGCTAGCACAACCACAAAAGGAATTTTGAGGTTCAGTGTCTTGCTCAAGGACACTGACATGTGGAATGGAGGAGCCGGGTATTGAACCCCTAACCCTGCAGTTAGTGGATGACCCTTCCTACCTCCTCAGCTAAATACACCCCATACATACATATCCACAGAGTCAGACTATGAGACTTGTGAATCTACTGACCACATGTTTCAATAGAGAATAGAACTTTAGTTAGTTAGGGAACAGCGTCTGGGGCGGCTGTGGTTTAGCGGTAGAGTCGGTCGTTTCTTGACCGCAGCGTTCGGGGTGCGATCCCTGGCTCCGTCAGTCCATATGTCGAAGTGTCCTTGAGCAAGACACTGAACCCCTTAGTGCTCCTAATGGTTGTGCCAGCACCCTGTGTGGTAGCTTGAGTCCATTGGTGTGTGAGAGTGTGTGTGTGTGTGTGTGTGTGTGTGTGTGTGTGTGTGTGTGTGTGTGTGTGTGAATGAGTAAGTGAGCAGCCATAACGTTGTAAAGTGCTTTGGACAAAAGCGCTATATAAACAGCCATTTATCATTCATTAACAAGAATCACTTGGGTAGCACAGAAGAGTCAGAAGGGACTTCGAGTTGGAACTCTGTGACCCACCTTGTCATCTGACGGGCAGCGGTAGAGGTTCTGGAAGGTTCCGATGATGTTCTTGCTGAAGCGCGGGGCGAACACATCCTTCTCCTGGCCAAACTGGTGCCGTGACTGCCTCACTATGGAGTCGATGACGTACAGCCCAGGGACCTTGTATTCTGGTTTGCACTGGAAATCCAAACAGAAGGGTTGAGGGAGTTCAGGAAGGGGAGGAATACTCACTGGCCAAGACACAGTACCAACCACCTAGGTCTTCAATAAATAAAATACAATTTATTTTACTTAATTTAGTAAGTGTTTATATTACACACTATACGAATAAACCAACAGGGAAACTAATGCAATAATATCCCGTTCAACTAGCCCGG
>JAVQJY010089330.1:0-10019 GCA_036025375.1 Retropinna semoni | reverse complement strand
TGTATTCCTTGTTTATAGTCCATTGAAACACTTAGAGGGACTTGATAAAACGTTATCTGAGATTATCTTTGTTCTTGTTTCCACTTGTATTGCACATTTTCACTACGCACTAAAAAATTCTCCAATCCTAGGTTAATTCTGAAAAATGAAATCGACTGTTTTAGAAGTAAAATAGTAAAAAAGTAAGCAAGTTAGAGGATGAGGCCTTTAGAGTTCTCCCCAAACTGTAGGTGAGACAAAAGAGCTCAGGATTCCTCCTAGTGGGATATATATCAGGCTACTTAGCAGACGCTCAGACTCTCATTAAAGTAAACTCACATTTTTTTAATGAAACGTTTTCACAACATTCCGGTACATGATACTGATTAGGAAATACAATGGTAAAGAGTAATATTTTTTATTACACATTGATCAATATCGCTAATTTGAGCTACGTGGCGCCCATACTTCTATGTTTTCTGGCAGAATTATAACACAAACAACACGCAACGGTATGTCCACACAGTCATTTCATTTACACACTGCAGGCCAGCAGGACAAGGAAAGCGCATATCAAACTGGCCACAAGGTGGCAGTGGTGAAAGACAGACGAACTGTCGGACAAGAAAGGACCGCCTCCTCCACACTGGTTGCAGTCGCCCCCACAGAAAGAGCACAGAGACATTTTGGACCTCATCTCAGATGTATATGTAGTCACTGTCCTCCTCCCTATTCATAAAAAAACCAAGATAAGAATCAAGCTCAATCCATTTGATTTGTCCCTGGTTGCAAACAGGTGTTTTGCTGTGACAGATCATCCTGCTTACGTGGCTCATAGTAGTCGTAGATGACCACATTTGCGTCTTGGACTTTGACGACTTTGTGCTCCACCACTAGGGGGACTTCCACGCAGATCTCAGAGGTTGTCACCTGAGGAGAGTGTCAGACGTATTTAGCGCAAGAAGTGAAGCGTGTTAGACAGTGAAAATCAACTCCAGAGAACAGTAGTATCTACTCACGTAACAGTTCTCAAGTGTTTGAGGTAGAGAATAGTGTTTGCGGAGTAGAATAGTTGTGATATGTGAATACACCCCTTGAAGCCACAGACCACTCCATTTTTAGGGTCAGCCCTTACACGAGCAAGCAGACAAAAGAGGTTTGGGGGGGTAATGTTTTGGGTAAAACTTACTGAGTCCAGGTAAAGGATGACTTTTCCTGGAAGTGTCTCCACTCTCCTTATCACATCACTGATCTCCACGCCACCCTGGGCCAGACTGAAGCCACTGAGAAGGCCCACCTCCAGAATAGCCATCCCCGTCTGTTCGATACCCTGGCCCTCCTCCAGACTACCACATGGACAATCCAACATCAAAGCAACCGTGTCAAACTCCGGAGTCACCTCACATGTTACCACATGAGGGGGATGACAACATTTGTGGAGACCAACACCCTCACCTGGCACAGATGTCCAGAAGAGTGTTGTACATGTCGATGTCAATCAGCTCAACCTCCAAATCAAAAGGTTCTCGTTCGGCGTCTCGTTTTCTCCGTAACAACCCATGGCTTGCTAAGTTGTAGAACACATTCATCTAAGGAGGGCCGATGGGGACAGAGAAAATGGGTCAGGGGGAGAGAAAGAGAGAGAACAAATGACAGTGAAGCAAAGAGAAAAACTATTTCCATCCTCAGCCTCTTCCCGTCTTGTTTTACGAGAGGGTGGGTTGTCATCTTCAAAGTACTGTGTGTTGTTTAAGCTCCCTCTCAAGATGCAGACCTGCCGTCAGGGCTGCGTCATACCCACCAGCAGGGGGCTCCACCCCTGGGGATTCATCATGCTGCACTCGCAGAGAAATAGGTGAAGTACTCAAAATAGAGACATTTTAACGATTCTAGATGTTTTTTCTCAAAGTATGGGTAGTGGTCTGACGCAGCCAAGGTTTCTTTTGAACGTAGTTCATGTGCGTCACCTTGCTAATTAGCATCTCCTCCACACAGTTTTTCTCTACAGTGGAACTGCAGCTGACACTACGTCATAGGCGTCATTGAGCTATTAATACAATATGAATACCATATTACCAGAAGTGCTTTAATCACAAACTTCAAGCCACATAGTGAAGTTATTTGTAAGATTCTAACATCGAATATTTCAATCATTGAGATTAATGAACACTATTGAGAGACCTTAAATTTCTTTGCCAATGTTTGTTTTGGGTCGAGTGGCTTTAGCGATTTCACCACGTGTTCCAGCTGGCAGCCTACCTGAAAGAGAGCAAATCCTCGACCCTCTGCAGTAACATGCAGAAAAATCTCTTCTTTCGTTTCAATCTGAAATGAACACCACAATAGTCTGTTAATGAGTGTAACATGCCTTCAAGGATGCATGAAACCACAAAGAGTGGTCAGTTTGTTTTACATAGCTACTTTTGGTCAATTAAACAGTGTTTATAACTGTCTCTGTTTTATGACAATGAGAAATGACCGGACCTGTTGGCTCTGGTAAAGCAGGTAGTTGTTAGGGTTGATGTGGAACTCTGCTAGTGTAGTTAAGGAGGGTGGGGAGGTGACCCGGATCCTGAGGTCTATATTTTTGGCCCCACTGAAGGCTGCATACTTTGACAGGGCCTGCAAGGCTATGACAGTGTCCTACCGACAGAAAACAACACATTTAAGATAGATAATGCAACGTGTGTGCGAATGCAATGTACGCACAAAAGAGTGTGTCAGTGTATATGCGCAATGTGTCAGAACCCACGCTATCCAAAAGAACTCCCCTTTTATCAGCACATGCCCTGCCAGCCACGGTCCCCTCAAACTTTCATATAAACACGACAGCTGATTCTTGTCCTCCCCCATCATTACCCTCTCCCTCCAGCTCAAGGCTGTGTGCCAGCTCACCAAAGCCTGCGGCTCTCCAATCCCATGTCCATTGAGCCGGTCCTTTGAGCCTGTCGGACCCTCTAAGTGTTTCCTGTCCTTTCACTATCGATGGTGGGATTTAGGTATAAGCCTTCAGTTACTCAACGGGATGTCGTACTACCTATTTCCAGACATGCGTCAACTCATTTCGGGCTGTGTTACTGAGAGAGAACAGGCTCGACTGACATGTCATTTTTATAAGATTTTTCTCTCTGGCAGGAGTGGTTATGAACGTTTTACTTCAGCTATCCAGAGCGGAGCGGACATCCAGCCCCAGTGAGCAGAGCTCCAGGCCCCAGGTTCTCACCTGCGTGGAACCGTAGCCCCCCAGGTGGTTTCTCTGCTGGCTCAGCCACTTCATGAGGGGGAAGCTCTCCACCACCCTCCCCATCTCGTGCATGGAGAGAAGCAGGTAGGCGGCCATCTCGATGTCCGCGGTGCGTGGCTGCCAGGAGTCCGCCAGACCCCCGTCGGAGGAGCCCCAGAATGGAACGCCATCTGAGTGGAAATGGATGAGGGAAGGGTGGACAGAAAAAGGTCAAAGCTGTGTAGAGCTGCCAAAACAATCACTGCTAGCCACCGTATTATGTAGCACTGCATTTGTATGACAGGGGTCTGTGTTATTCAGTCAGTTATGTATGCCAGATGTTGGTGCCAGACCCTCGCCCTGTACAGTTCACTGTATTATAACCCTGTGTTAAAATGCATGAGACAAATAAAACTTGAAACTTGAAAACTTGGAATGAAAATTCGAAAGCCATCCCAGTTTTGGTTCCCAATTTGTAACCAAACATCGATCCACGTTCTCATTTTCAAAATGTCTACAGTATGTCAGGCAGAGGCAGAGAAGACTCTGTCTCTGTCTATCCTCATCCATATCCCAACCCCCACCTCCAGCCCACGCTCCACCATGCAGTTACCCCGGATCTCCGCTCGTCTCCACAGCTCATTAAGTGCCAGGCTTGCGTTCTCGCTGCTGGCCAGCGCCAGGGCGTAGGTCACCAGACACAGGCTGTAGTTACTGGAGATCCCCATGGCCAGACTGGCCTTCAGAAACATCAGGCCCTTTGAAACTTGGCTGGCGTACGTGTTCTGAAAGGGAACCATGGGAATCAATAACCCAAGGCATGACATTCTGGGGTTGTGAAATCAAACAGTGTTAGGATCACGTTCACCTTACACCCATCTACTTCTCTCATCTTTTTCCTCATATATTAAATGGACTGAGTCGTCCTTGGCCTGTTTTGCTGAGCACTAAATCTGTTTTGGTCCATAGAATGCGTGTATTAAAACAATACACCAAACAATAGCTTCCCACCTTAAAACCATCATCCTCCAGGAGGGCCATGAGGACGTAAGCTGTGAGGGACACTGGGCCATCCAGGCCCCCCTGGAGCTCCGTGTGGATGACCCTGCCAGGCTCCTGGAAGGCCCCATCACTCCTCTGCTGGGCCTGTAGCCAGGTGGCGGTGCCAGAGAGCACCCTAGGGTCTATGGAGATGTAAGGCCGGGCTTGGAGGAAACACCTCAGCACGAAGGCAGAGAGCCTGAGGAGTAGAGAAAACCACACATGGTTCTACACACGCACTCCTGTTACCATCCTCACTCGGGACAAACGTGGAAGAAAAATGGAGCAACGGTAGAGAACGACAACCAAGACGCACCAAGTGCTCCCAGAGGAGTCAGCGTCTCCGAAAGCACTGAAGGAACTGTCATCTCTCTGGTAGGATAATTCACGCTCATAACCTGCATGGAACAACAACAAAAATTTCGTTATTTTTAGAATTGCATTCAAACTGCAACAGAGGATAAAACACAAGAGACTGAAGATTTAGCACCGCATTCAAACTCGGTTAAAGCATTATGTGGTTTCCAAATATAAAGGCCTCACCATTGAGCATGTACGAGGTGGCTTTGTTTACAACGTCACGGTTTGCCTGGTTCGTGGCACTGAGATAGCGGAGGACGTAAATGTTGGGCGCAAAGTGGATCATGTTCTGCTCCCCACAACCATAAGGCATCTGAATGAGGGATTCCAGACCGGTGATGGATGGACCGAGTATGTCACCTGCACCACAGAGGTCAGAGAGAGAGAGAAATAGGATTGGAAAGCTTTGTAGGGCACATATCTCAGAGTGACACATTATTCCATCCGAGAATCCACAACAAAAAGGGGAATTATAACACGACAAAACAAGCGTAAACGGCAAAATAGACAAGCAGATATGTCCTTCCACGTCTATTTACAACAGCCACCACCACTTCAACAACAGGCTTGTTTACCGTGGTGGAAAACAAACAGAAACCCACTGCTAGCGGCCTTAACTAGCGTGACAGATGTGGTCATGCTACGGCTCGGCTCGCAGAAGGGTATGAAAACAATACACAGCTGCTGACCATAAAATAAATGAAAAACATTTTTTGAACAACTCACAGTTTTACATTTTCCTTTTTTTAACTAAAATGTATAAATCGACTATTTTTCTCATTCTTTATTTTCATTATCCGCCGTTCAATCCCATACGTTATGAGAGGTTGAAAAACAACGTTCTTTGATTATATGCTAATGGTACCAGTACCAGGGGTAAAAGAGACAGGAACAATCTGCGGATGTAGAGCGCATACCGACAGCAGTCAGCTGAATCCTCTCGCTGCCTTCCACCACATCTGCAGGGAAGGTGAATGAGATGTCTCTGGAGAGGTTCGCCTCTTTTGTAGTTAATTCCAGGAAAACGGTCCCAGAGAATGACTGCTCGAGTCCCTCTGGCTAAATTAACAGCAATGAAAAATGATTGCACACAAACAAAGTAGATGAGTCAACGACTTCCTGGGGCGAAGTCCTAGTTTAGCAAGATCAAGATTTATGTATTTTGTAAATACAGTACTGATGTGTGTATTTACTTGGTTAGTACTAAAGCCGTTAGCCACACACAATAATATCTATTGACTACAGTCAATAGGTGGTTGAGTAGTGAGTAGTAAATAAAGTGACAAGTCATTGTATCTACCTTGACCTTAACTGTCTTGAGGATGCGGTCAGAAGCCACAGAGGAGATGGCTTTGACAGAGATGGGAATGTCTCCCAGGACCAAGGGCCGAATGGGATAGAGGATTGATATTCCATTCTTCCTCTCCACCAACACCTGCCGCACACTAGGAGTGGAAAGGCCCTCAATGTCCGGGAAAACAAACTCAAAGGAGTCACTTTGAGCAACAATCACCATGACCTGGTAAGACATAAAAGAGAGAAAGATAGAGAGCCATAGGGGAATGGGCCTGATAGTTTCACACGGATCTCAAAAACTGTGGAATGTACAGGGAAACAAAAAGAACTGTTCTCCGCCTAAAAGAGAGAACAGGGGAACACAGATTCATGACAATATCAGATTAGAACAGTGATAGTAAAGTACAATGGTCTGTCTCAAATCCTAGGAGAGGTCAAAGTTGAACTAACCGGCAGAAAAACATCTTTGTTGTGGCCCCATGGGTGTGAGGTAATTATCTAACAAGAGATGCAGGATTCTCTGCCTTCACTCCACATCGTCAGTATATACTTATACAGTAACTAATGTACACTTCAGAGTGGTCAGAGAATGAAGAGTCTCACCTCAAGGTCTTCCTCGAGGTAATTGAAGAGAGTGACCTCCACGACTAACTGCTCCCCCCGAATAATGTAAGCAGGTAGATTCAGGGACAAGAAGAAGTCCTGGAACACTGTGAGCTACAATAAGCAAACTCAAAGTTAATGAGGATCAATCTGTTACAGAGTACTGTTTGAAGAATCACGGTTGTAATGAACTGATGGATTGCTGTTTCCGGTAATAAAATCCCTCGACACTCCAGAGTCAAGGGCATATTCAAGGAAGTGCAAATAAATGTGAAAGTACTCAAAAACAACTTTAAAATTGGGACATTTTTAACGGTACTCTTAACCAGGCCTGGAATAGACTGATCCACCAAAGGGGGATGTGTTTGCGGTTCAAAGAAGTGGTACCTCTACGGCTGTCTCTACGATCCCCAGGCCCAAGTTGGGAGACATGACAAAGGCCGTGGCTACCCAGGATGTGAGGCTGTCGGGAACGGTCAGATCGAACTCCGCTGTAGTGGAAACACTGAAAGATAAAAGGCCCATATTCAGCAACACTTCCGTCCAATCAACTCAGACTCAAAGGACTTTTTACACTCAATCACTCTATGATGACTCAAAGTTGTCAGTCTGGCATGAGAAGGTCTATGAGTATTTTTTCCCCAAATCCATAACTTAAAACGGTTAAATACTCTGGGGTCTTGGAAGATCTTTCAAGTGAGTCAGGCCACATTGCAGAAACCTCCTGGCCCTAATGCTTTACCTTATGTTGGTGTCCAGCCATACCCAGGTCTCAGGGAAGTCCTTCCGCAAATGAGGTTCCTCCTTCTTCATATTCCAGTCTTCCGCCTGTAGGAGGTGCATTTCCTCCCCTGCTGTGGGACACACAAACGTTAGTAATGGATGCCTGCCCAGCCATGACACCATTCAAAACACACTCAGAATTAATGGCGGCCCTGCTTGAATACCCCAAACATGCATCCTTGAATAGAACAATAATTAGATGAGCACTGGAGACTGGAGATGAAAACAATGATTGGATGGATGAAAGCTTGTGCTTCACTACACAGCTTTTACCAACCCAATCCTGTTCCAGGTAAGTGTTTGAGTCCAAGGTAGAGAAAAATAATGTTGCACTTTTGGTGATCCAAACAGAACTTATGCTTCTATTTAAGTTGCATCTCTAAATACTTACGAAATTCCGGTCTTAGGCTTTCCTCTCTCTCCTCCAGCATGGCATTTGTCAAAATGATGAGACCACATGTCTGGGAAATTTCCAAACCATCAGAAAGGGGATATCAGAAATACATCTAATCTAATCAAAATATCATATTTATTTATTCATTCATTCATTCATTCCTATTTATTTTCTTGTAAGATAAGATAAGAAAATTATTTGTTTGTCCCACAATGGGTAAATTCACATTGTCACAGCAGCAAAAGTGTTAATAAGTGAGATAAGATAAAATAAACATAGTTTCGATAGACAATAAGTACACTAATTGCAAACAATGGAGGTCAATGGAGGTCCTATCAACGGACAGGCAAGTGATTAAAAAAGGTGTGTGCAGGGGAATGAAAACATTGGATATGCTCGGCGAGGTCAAATGTACCATGAAGATGGAATATGGATCTCCCATGGTTGAGCTGTCGAGCAAGTCTCCCTTCTTCATGCCGAACATTTCCATTTCCTCCAGCACCTAAGAAAGGAGCGTCCCCAAAGCCCACTACTGTTACACGCAACCAAGCCATGCAACAACACATCCAGACAATGAGACCTGTTTTGCGAGAACTTGTTGGCCAGGTTCAGTGAAAACAGTTCATAATGCCTTGCTGTGACATCTGGACCGATACTTGGGTGGGAGCGAGAGATTGTGTTTCATAGATGTACCTGCAGGGGATGGTATATCATGACAAATGAGTGTGCTGAGTCCCTGGAGAGAATCGTGCACTAGCAGGATTAAAGAGCCATTTATATCCTTACACTAACTCTAACTGTAGCCCTTACCTAACCCTAACAAACTTCACAGAGACAATTCTTGACAATTCTTTGAGGTCCACCTGTTACTTGGTGGACCACTTACAGTTGTATTGAGTTACTTGGAAAACACTTTAACCATAACCTCAAAGTGTTCATTTTACCACTACGAGAGTGTCTTCCTTACCATCTCCTTGGTGATGTCGTTATCTGATGGGGACAAACGTGTGGACTTGTCCACCACCAGGATCCCCACCAGGGAGCCAGGCTCTGCCACCGACACCCCCAGGGACACCTTCTCTGCCGGCTTCACCCGGTCTTTACTCCACCTCAGAGACACCTTGTTCTTCAGGACTTGGGTGATGGGTATGTACAGAGCATCGTTGATGATCTCTCCATCAGGGTGGACACAGTAGACAATCACGCAGGCCAGGGGAGCCCAGGACTCCTCGGGGGTCAGAGTGAGAGAACCAGAGCTCCCTCCTCCAGCAGACACTACCTGGCCCCTGGACATCACCTGGTCAACCACGACACCACAATCTATCTTCCTGGTATATGTTGAGGAAAACGGCTCAAGATGTTCATGCTCTCTTCCAAGTGTGTTGCCAAGATAGTATGCTTACCACATAGTGAAACGTTGGCAGTGGAAAGTTGCTTTGAACTGGCAGCAAGAGAGGCAATCCAACCTATGAGACATATGATCATAAAAAAATAGGCTACCATAACCTGTCTCAAGAACGGTCATGGCACGCCATGTGGTCCAAGCCAAGGGTTTACAATAAACAATCTATGAGGCTTAATCCTAGATCATACAGTAGCAACCATACACGTCATTCTCTCTCTAGTCCCACCAGATTTATGCAGTCTACCCCATTAACCAGGTGTACCTTTGGAGGCATGTGAGGCCTCTGGATTTGAAGGTAAGAGTGACTGGGCGATGAGTAGCTGCTATACAACTGCAGTATCTCATAGCCATCCTCAAACGAAGCCTAGAAATTAAACGGCACGTTTTGTTACCTTAGATTTTTCTTGTTAAATTAATGTACCTTTTATCTGTCAGTCTCGGACATAAATGGGCCTTACTTCTATTGTGACAGTGGCTGCCTCCGCTGAGAGCTGAATGTGAATGGGTACGATTCCATCTGCTGGCAGAGGTATTTCCATTTCCTGGACGGCTATCACGCTGGGCATCGGAGCAAAGCCTTGTGGATCTGAGCCATTAGGTAAACGGGGCACTAACATGTCTATGTTGCTCCAGGGACTGAGCGTCTGCTGCGCCACAGTCACTGTCACTGTCCGCCCCTGTTCATCAGCACTCAGGGGCTCATCGTTGTAAGTGGATATTTTCAGCTGCAGAAGAGTGAAATTCAATTCAGTTCCATTCAATTCCATTCCACTCCATCCAATAAACACAATGAAATGTGTTAACCCTCTATAAAACAGAACGTGAGCATAAAAGCCACTCTATGGGGATAAAGACCTCTATTGTGAGAATTAGGGTGGTTTGGACAAGAAGAGACTGAAAGATTTGGAATATATGGACCAGGAAAGATCAGTGAC
>JAVQJY010087315.1:0-12959 GCA_036025375.1 Retropinna semoni | reverse complement strand
ATCCATCCATCCATCCATCCATCCATCCATCCACACATGGGTATTAAGATGGATAAACATTGAACTTGGTTGGAGATGGAATACTCTTTCTTGCTTGTCAGCCCTTATCTAGGTTATGGTTTCCAAAACAGGTATTTATTTACTGTCGGGCTAGGCTTAGTCTGTGGATGTTCAATCAAAAGACTATAACACTGCTGCTCCATTACCTTGGCCTACCGCCACTGACTTCCTGCCTTACTTCCTCACTGATCTACGAGGGGAGGGACACACACACACGCACACACATCTTAGATGTAAGCACAACACACACAGGTAACGTAGATGTTCTCTTAACTAATGTAGTGTGTGTATGTTTTCTTACCTGATGTTTTGGTTGTTCAGATTGTAAACCTTTCACTTTGGATTTCTCCTGTTCCAATGAGGCGTGAAGTGATGTCACCTGGAGCCACAAGACAAGCAGTCGTTTGAATGATTCATGTATAGACACAGACGAACAAAATAGGAGATGCACACACATATACACACCTGTGAGGACAGCTCTTCTTTGATGTTAAGAAGCTCCTCCACTTGTAGAAGGATCTCTGCTTTATCTTTCACTGTAAAGGTTGTGAAGGAATAGAGCAGCAGTTAGTAACCCGCCACACTACTGTGCTCATAAGGTCTGGCTGTAAGGGACGGCAAGCTGCCCATGGTACTCACTCTCCCCCTGCTGAAGCATCTTGAGGAGCTGAGCGTTCCTGGCCTTCACCTCCTTGTATTTCACCTGAAAGGGGGAGGGAAGCATGCTTAGATAAACTGGTATTAACACAAACTGTAATACAGTTTCACATCACACACACACCTCCCACTGTGAGATTATTTTCTTCAGCTTCTCAATTTCCTGGTCTTTCTTCTCCAAGTCGTACTTCATCTGCTCTGCTCTGGGGTCCTGGGGGAGGTCAGGGTCAAACGTTAGATAGGGGGAGAGAGGGAGGACTTTCCAGCACTAGCTGGATCACTGGTAAAGACATGCCTCCAGGTGGACTTAATATGAATTGAACAGAACTATATCAGCCCTCTGGAGGGGTGGTCCAAGCTAGAGGTTAGAGTACCGTATATAATTGATTTCATATTCATTCTATGTAGGTTTTATGTACTTTTATTTTTCATAATTTCCCTGTTTAATGTCCTTTTTTGAAGCATGTGTTGTACGAAAGGTGCTAAAAACCTAAAGTTTGTTTGTTATTATTAGTAGTATTAATAGTAGTGGCGGTAAATGAAGTAGTAAATGAAGATTCTCTGCGCTGGCTGCCTGGTCTCACCGGCTCATGTTCCGTTGAAGTGGTGACCTCAAGGACACCGCTGCTGGAGAACTGTTCTCGTCTCTTCTCCCTTTGAACGATCTTTATCACGTCGTCCTCCAGCTTGTTAAAAAACCTGTCCTCTGGAGGCGCCGTATTGGCTGGTTTGGGCTCCTGGATGTTCATGAGCCACAGTTTTTAAAAAATCCTTCTTTATTTTATTAGCATAATAAAAAATGTCATCTCCAATCGACAAATATATTTCCAAAAATGATTAGAGCTGCAGTTTGACAAATACAGTTCATTCTGTAGTTCCATACTTATTTTTCTGCTTACCTCCTTCTCCTGCTTCTTGTTCAGCTGCTCTGTTGAAGGAAAGCAAGCCAGTTGAAATACATAGACAGTGCGCACATGTCAACATGAAAACAACATTAATTCTTCACCAGACTGTGAGCTATAACTTACCTATGTTCCCCTCTGCCTGGAAGTCTTTCAGAGAAACTGTCATTTTCTTGTCTTTGCCCTGCTGATTCTTCTTCTTCTCCTTCTTTCCTCCTCCTGCTGCTGCAGCTGCACTTCCTCCTCTAGCTTTGGGAGAAGCTGTGTCTGTACTGTCATCCTGGGAGGAGAGGAGAAGCATACTATGAGAGGAGAAGCATACTATGAAAGGAGAAGCATTCTATGAAAGGAGAAGCATACTATGAGAAGGAGAAGCATACTATGAGAGGGGGAACATACTTGCGAAAACTTTACACGTGGCCTCACTTGTTGGAGGCCACACTTGTGTTTCAATAGATACCTGTTTGTGCTGCTCAAACTCCAGTTTACTAAGGATTAGTGCCTTCTCCAGGTCAGCTTCATACAGCTCACTGGTCAACTGCAAGGGAAGGACAGAACAGGATTTAAAAGGAGACTTGGAATGTAATCCATAATGTATAAGCTCCTAGAAAAAGTTGTGTTGGTATCCAAATAAGAGAGTCCGTGAATGATCTTTTAGTTTGATATTGGTGTCCTTCAGTACCTGGTCATCTCTCTGCTTCCATTGCTGCCAGCCCTCTGGGGGTGTGGTCTGATCCCCTGATGGAGGATGAAGTAGCTCATTGGCTACTGTCTGCAGTGACAAGGATGGGGGTAGT
This sequence comes from Retropinna semoni, assembly GCA_036025375.1. NCBI lineage: Eukaryota > Metazoa > Chordata > Actinopteri > Osmeriformes > Retropinnidae > Retropinna > Retropinna semoni. The sequence continues at coordinate 10,543 of JAVQJY010087315.1, read as the reverse complement.
GCAGTGGACTTCTGAGGGAGTTTTTTAAAGGCGAGACTCCGTAACTAGGAACATGAAGAAAACAAAACTGTTGAAGTCAAAGTAATAATACATCTGTCTTCAAGAACTGAACAATTTGTAGGTAGGAATGAAACCTTGAGACGTCTGTCTTTAAACATGTTCAAATATTAAGGTCCAAGTCTTTCTATTCTGCTTCCATTTTTAAAAAGTTTTACTATATGCACAATGAAGGGAGCTCAGACAGTTCACTGGTGTATAGGACTGGGTGGAACTGCTTGACTGCCTGTGTGTCCGGGTATAGAACTATGTCTTCCAGACACAGGCACTACCTCATTGGCTTCACTCTGTTGCTGCTCTTTCTTCTTCTTCTTCTTGTCCTTTTTCTTGTCGTTGCCCTGGGTTGCCTTCCCACCTTTCCCTGTCCGAGACTTTCCTGAGTCCCGTCCGGCTTTGGACTTCCCAGCCTCTGAGTTATCAGAGTCCGAATCAGAGTCTATCTGGAGAAGGGCGAAGCGAGAGGCTGTGGTGGGGACGGAGATCATTGCTGAAGCCATTGAGACAACTGTGTAGAGACAAACTGAGAGACAATATCAAAAGCTGTTAACAACCCCCACCATTGAGAAGTAACCAGCGCCCAGCTGTTGAAAACATGGTGTGGCAAGCTATCTAGAAATCATATCCTGTATGTCTAACATACATAAATAAACGGAAATATAACTTAACCAATGGGATAGTGTGGGCCGGTGAGGAGCATTATTTCACCACATGCCCCCTCAAACCAAACGGTAGCTACTTTTTCACAAAGTCGTTGGTAACATTCACGTCGAGCTACGACCCTCTGTCTACGCCGGCTAGCAGGCAGCTAACAAGCCCCTTTTTACAGCTGTATATATAGCTGTAGCAAAATACGGGAATCCATAGAAGTAACTAGACCCCTAAGTTGGCTGAATAGCTAACGGTGTATTGGTGTCTGGGCCGGACCGACACGTCTAGCCAGCATGACTGAAAAAAGACGAATGGAGAAGGCAAGCTTGCTATTCGGCTAGCATTACACTGCAGTAACACAACGGCGGCTTGCTACTACTAGCCTGACCGAAGGCAAACAACTTCGAAACTATGTCTGCATGTGTCTCTCACGTACGTTTACATATCGCCAGGGACACTGAACAATCATAAAGTTGTGTATGATTTGTTAGATTTAAAGTGTGCACGGGAAAATTTAAATCAAACATACTTTCACCAGTTCAAGTTGCTGTATCCTCGGTTACCACACGTTCACCCACTCAATCGTCAACTACGGTGGCCGCCTTGTATACAAAATAGTTTGCTTACTACCCAGTTTCTCACAGGTCAAAACAAAGGAAACAACAGATGTAAGCTCAACAGCATTAATACTGTACATACGGAGGAAAAACTGAAATATAGAAACAGTATAATTCTTATTCTGGTTTATTACTGTGTAAAGCCAAAAAAGAAAATAGTTTATTTTAAATATGAAACAGACAAAACAAACAAGTACACATAAAAAACACACACAAAAAACACGACTTTGAGACCATTGGCGATTCCCTGTCCAAAGAAAGCAATTCACAGGACCCTGAAGTGCTTGTATGAGGCTAAGTGCAGCCGTGTTCATTATTGTGATCTGTTCTCTCTTTCTTACATCCTTCAATAAGACTTAACATGTCAGAACAAGCAGGGGGATAAATCATTCAAAATGAAATGTACCAAAATAACTTTCCAGATTAGTGAGCACAGAGAGTGGTAACCTTTGTGTTTTTTAAGTCATTAAAGGTAGCATGTAGAAAGCATAAAGTCTTGGTTTATAGTAGCTCGAAACATTAATGTGTTTGCTTACTTATAATCGCTCAATCAGTGTGTGTGCTTTAGACACCTGTCCTGACTAACCAGTCAGTCAGTGTTTCTGGGAACTTCTATCGAGTCCTCCTGAAAGGAGTCTCTGCTGGTGGTGAGGGTGGAGCGCCCCCTGGAGGTAGAGGTAGACAGGTCAGAGGGGAAGATCTGCCTCAGGTCTCTGCGAGACAGGCGGACTGGCGTCAGCTCCAGTTGCCCCGCCTCACGGCCGTCCCCTCCTCCACCCCGTCCCTCCTTCCTGCCCTGGGTGGGAGGTCTGGAGGACGGGGAGGAGAGGTGGGTATGGAGGGAGTCGTTGACCAGCTCTCTGAGTTTCCTCTTGAGCTCTCGGCTGGTGCTCTTGTAGAAGAACAGGTCTTTCTCCAGTTGCTGAAACCTGGCCTGCAACCCCTGATCAACTTCCCCTGGTGCACCGTGGCCAGCCTCTACACACACACACACACACACACACACACGTACACACACATTCACAAAAGAAAGAAAGTAGGCAAGCAGGAACCATGAGCACAATGTAGAGATATTATGGTAAAGTCATATAGACATTAAAAACAACCCCATGTCCCCCCCCCCCCATGTCCTCAGCCCCACCCTGGAGCTGCTGCAACAGGAGCTGGATGCTGTGCTGGTGCTCTCTGTGCTGCTGGGTGAGCCTGCGGTCCGTGTCCAGGGTGAGGCGCTGTAGAGCAGCCTCCATCACCCTCAGCACGCCCTCCTGTTCCTCGCCACGGAGTTGGAGCTCCTCACAGCGCAGCTGCTGACGCCGTTCGCCCTCCCTCAGACACACCACCTGGACAGAGACGAGGACAACAAACTGAGAAACTGCAGGTGTATGTGTGTGCAAGTGAGCCCTTTGTGTAAATATATGTGTGTGTGTATATGTGTGTGTGTTCTGACCTTATTGAAATATTTAACTAGCAGCGCCAAAGCCTCTGGTAGCGGCAGTTCCCTCAGCTTTCTGATGACGTCACCGTGGGCGGGGTCAGCCTGGTCAGTGTGGGCAAGGTCTCCTAGCTGCCTCTGTCTCTCCTGGATGGTGTGGTTCTTAAACTCCACAGCCGCATCCAGGGCCTCCATGGCCTCCTCCAGCTGTAGTAGGGCGTGCTCCTCCTGCACAAACACACACACACACACACACAATTAGCCATCCCACCTTCCAAGATAAGCAACAGTAGTCTGATGAAATAATAGTCAGAAATACGCTAGCGATTTCTGTACGTCAGTCGACAGTGCCAGGTAATTTGGTGATGCTAAGTCTAGAGGGTGATCACCTGTGCAGTGAGCAGCCTTCCGTCTCTGAGCTGGCAGTCCAGGGTGTCCCTCCTCAGTCTCAGGATGTCCCTCTCCTTCTGCAGCTCCTCCAGGGACACGCTCCCCGGCCCCCCACCCTCCAGCTCCTCCTCCACCACCACCAGGCGAGCTGACACCCTCAGCAAGTCCTGGCTCAGAGCCTGCACACCACACACACACAGACACACACACACACACACACACACACACACACACACACACACACACAGGCACACTGTAGATAAATGAAGTAAAACAGCTTACACAAACATATGAATGCACAAACGCACAAATCCAGGCAGACATCCAGATACACACACACACACACACACATACATACACACACACACACACACACACACACACACACACACACACACACACACACCTGACTGGAGCGAAGCCTTTTCATCTCCAGCTGGCTCCTCTCCTGCAGACATGCCTCTCTGTGGAGAAGAACTTCCTCCCTCCGCCTTAGCTCCTCCTCTAGCTCCTGCAGGTCCCGCCTCCTTTGCAGTGCTAGCTCCTCCTCCTGCTCCAACCACACTCTCCTCTCCTGTAGATGCTGTTCACGAGAGTATATTGAAAAACACTTTTGCATTAGAACTGCTAATGTGTTTTGAATTGCAGTTTGCAAAGAAGAATTCTTCACTGTTGTTGCAAAATATCAAAAGTTCTACCTTTTCCTTGATGTCTTCGGTGACGTCATTTTGGCAGACAGTCAAGTCCTCCGTCCTTAGCTCCTGCTAACACAGTAGCATGAAACCTCTTTAGCAAAATCAAAGATGACAATGATAAATGCTTCATCCCCTGTGTATGCCTGGTGCTGTATCTATTAAGCCCAGTGTGAGAGTGGTAACTAACTGACCTTCCTGTTAGGTAGGTCCTGGCCGTGGTCGGTCTGAGGAGCGGAGCTGTGCTGCAGCCGCTCCATCTGCAGTCTCAGGTGTTCTACGCTGCGCTGCAGCTCCGCCCGGCTCCGCTCACTCTGCAGAGACAGGCTCGCCACCACACCCTGACCCCCAGCCCGACCCCGGCCCCGGCCTCTACCCCAGCCCCCACACCTTGGCACCTGTCTGTCAGCCTGCCTCCTCTGGACACACACACCCAACACCACTTGGTAAGTGAGAAAGGGTAGTGAGGTTATAGGTAACATATTGGTAAGAGGGTCATTTTGTAGTGTATGTGTGTGATAACATACCTTGCCCCTGAGTTGCACTGTATCCTTAAGTAGTTGATCATTTGTAGCCTCAGTCTTTCCGTGATCCACTGTGTAGAGTCTGTCCACAGCTTGGGCCTCCTTACCTGGAATATACATACATTAATCCCCCTGTCATACAAAAGAACACACACGCACGCACGCACACACACACACAATCTGTAGTTCCTATGTACCAGTTTTGTCCAGTTCTTTGATCAGCTCCTCCTTCAAGCGTATATTGATTGACAGCTCCTGGATCCTCCTCTGGGTGTGGCTGGCTTGTAGCCCCGCCTCCCTCAGACGCTGACTCTGTCTAACACCGCTCTCCTCAGCCCCTAGACGCAGCCAAGGTCAGAAACACACTGCTTATAAACCTGATTAATGAATGTGGTGGCCAACCTGAGAGGATATTACACAGCCAAGTCACAATGTGTCTCACAGACCTAGACTTAGAAACTTGTAATTGATGAAATGTTGTTTTCATAGAGAGACATAGGTATGCACCTGCAAGGACACCTGAGAGTTGAGGCAGTTTGGGTCGGATCTTGTGGTTCAGGTCTGTTCCTGGGCTCGTGGGACTTGTGTTCTGTTTGCTGGTCCAAGTTCGGTTCATAGAACGCCTGGAATTTCCAGACTTGGGTCAAACACTAGCCCATCAGCAAATACAGTCAAAAGACCTGACACCCAGTATATCTTACCTGAATATCTTCCCGCCCACCCCCTCTCCCTCCTCCTCCTCGTCATCCTCTTCTTCTTCCTCCCTCTCCTCCTCTGGGATGGAATGTGTGCGGAGGACCTCGTCTCTCTCCTCTATCTGGGCTAGGAGCAGCTGACTGCGGGTCTTGAAGGCAGCCATCACCCTCTCGAGAGAGTAGGCCGGAGGACTGGTATGGATCTTCAGAGAACACAGTACACAGACACACAGAGTTACAGATACACAGCACAACACAGACAGGCTTACTCTCTCTTACACACACAGACACACACACACACTCACAACCTACCTTCCTGGTGCCGCTGTGGCCCTGGCTGAGCAGGGGAACGCTGTGGGGCCTCTTGGCTGCAAAGCTCCCAGAAGCCCCTGCTGCCAGTGATGACCCCGAAGACATGGTTCTAGAGGTCAGGAGGTCACCACGGAGACGGTCAATCAATAGCTGCTGCTCCACCAGCTGGTCACTCTGAATGCACATATGTCATATATTACCATTGACTGAACTTTCGTATGCATGTGTCTGTGCTCCCTCATCCCCGCTCCCGTCCCTCCTCTCTCCACCCTCCCTTTCACCTGTCTGCGTCTGTGCTCCTTCTCCTCCTGGAGATTTTGCAGCTGTCTCTCTCTCTCCTGGAGGAGGCTCTCCACCTCCCTCCGCACCTTCCTCAGCTCAACCTCCTTCTCCTCAAACACCGCCTCGTCTATGGCTAGGGCCTCCTGGGAGACAGTGAGGGGACAAGAGAGAAGGAGACAAGGGTGGGGGTAGCGGGGGGGTGGTTAGAAAAGAAGGATGAGCACTAAAATAAGAGAAGAATATAGTCATGCTGAATAGATGCAGTATAGACTACAGGTATGTCTGTAACACACAGAAAGGACCAACGCAGCACCTGGCATCTGCGGAGCTCCCGTCTGAGCTGCAGGACGGTGATGTGGTGGGCCTCTCCCCTGGTCTCCCCCGTCTCCCCACATGGCTCCCCGTGGGGCCGCTCGGACAGGCTAAGCTCCCTGTGTCTCTCCAGCCACTCCTCCAGACGCTGCACCTTAGCCCCACTCAGAGCGGGGCTCATAAGCTCACCAAACAGTAATGCAGCTTCCTGTGCCAGGGAGCGGAAATGAGACTCTTCCTCCTCTCTGGCCTTCCTGTTGGGCTCCGCCTCTTCCTGATTGGTGTGTTTGGGACCGTTGACCCTCCCCCTGTCCCTCAGAGCATCTCGGAGCGTCTGTACCTCGTGCTCCAGCTCTCCAACACGGGCCTCACCCGGGTCCCAGCCCGGACCGCCACCCCTGGGGTCCAGAACCCTTCCTGGCTGGTTCCGCACGCTGCGGGCCCGTGAGGCAAAATGCAGCACGCTCAGGGTCTCTGCCACGTAGTGGTGGGAGGGGCTTACGCACGCCACCATGAGCGTGTGCGCGGTGCCTCCCAGCGAGTCCCGGAGAAGCCGAGTGATCTTGGCGTCACGGTAAGGGATGTGGTTGCTGCGGCGACCTGGGCCGGAGGACGACAGGGCGCGGATGACGTTTCCCAGGGCCAGCAAGCCCGTGTTGATGTAGACAGACTCTTTAAGGCGCTGTACGGTATTGCCCGTGCGACCAGCCCGTTCCGACCCCGCCAGGTCCACCAGGTGGAGTTTGGAGCAGTGGACGGAAGAGGGGCCGTGGTCACGACCATGCTGGATCAGCTGCAGGGTGAGGATGGCGTGCGAGCGGCTGGAGCGTTCGTTCATCTGGGTGGAGCCTGTGTGGCGCAGGGCGTTCCCCGCCTCCAGCAGACTAAGAAGTTCCTCGGCTGAGGTTACCACCATCTCCCTGGCCCCCACCACCACTGCAACACACACACAGCAAAAGAAACATTTAGGCTGTGAGCTGTTCAATGACACCAGAACTGGACCTTCCGATGTGTGGTGGTCGTGGTAGAGATCATTCCAGTGTTGTAATGGACAGTGTGTATTGAGCTACCAGTGTTGCCCCTGTCATCCTCTCTGATATGCATCTCCTTGTGTATAGTGTGTAGATCCAGCAAGTCCCGTAGCTCCTCTCTGTACAGCTCAATATAGGACACCCTGACGGATGAGTCCGCCTCACTCTTCTCTCCCAGGAAGACGAACAGATCCTGGGCCACACGACTCACAATCCCAGCCTCCTCCTCTGGTAAGGCGGCTGGACAACCCAGAACACAGACAGATAGAGCAAAGTTAGAACATCGTAGACATTCTGCTGTCTCTATATGTGAACTGTGATAATCTGCGAACTTACCGACATGCCCTCCACCAAGTGTGTACGTCTTCCCAGAGCCAGTTTGACCGTACGCGAACACTGTGGCATTATAGCCCTCAATCAGCGATACCAGCAGCGGCTGAACGCAGGACTCATACACCTCGGCCTGCGAGGATGTTGGTCCGAACGTGTGGTCAAACGGGAATGTACGGTCAGCACCGACCATCACCTGAGCAGAGTCTGGTACTAAGCGCACACACACCTGGTGATTGCGGAGAACTTCTTTGGGCAGCAGCGGCCTGACCCGAACCGCTACCCGCACACACACTTCCTCACCCATTACGACCGCAATGTGTGCTGGCGCTGGACACAAAACCAGGACTAGTAAACTCGTTTTACTTTATTCCCAAGTGAGGCCATATTCAATCCAGTTGTATCACAGTCAGTCGGACAGGAACATTGTCTTGCAAACTCTCTAAGTTATCTTTCTTCGCAAAACTTGGTAGAGCAAAGTTATACATTCGGTAACCGTGTTAGATTACGTAAAGTTTGAGCTTGATGTAAGATGATAGTGATCTTTTCCCCGTTACTCCCGTCAGTTTCTACTCTCCGTTTTGTTGTCTCTCTGCAGTTGCCTGGGAAACCGCTGTTCTGAGCTAATGTGGGTCGAGGAGAGGAACAAGATCGGGTGTTAAAGAGAGATACAGAGAAGAAGGCCGCGGCAACAGCGCCGTCTAGCGAATAGTATGCCTCTCTTCCATCTGCTGTAAAATGTCTGTATTATTGAATCACTCCAAAACTAAATTTAAACAAACGACAAACATAAAACAAAACTTTATGTAGCAAATTCTTCATGATGTTCTTTAAAATGTCTTAAACAAGAACAATGCTTTCTTTTAAATCTGTTTATCTGTTTAATTAGTAGTATATACAGCGTGTGTGGTGTATTGGAATGTGAGCCATTTCTTTATGGTGATCTTTGGCATATGGCCACAGATAGAAGTCTATGACAGCCGAGTTGATGCTACAGGTGCGTTCATCTCTCTGCTCCACCAGGCTTGCTAGGTGGGCCCTGATCCTCTCCACACACCAGATGGAGCAACCACGGATTTCAACCTCTCTCCTGTCCCCCGAGCTCAGCAGCTCACCTGGAAATGAAAAAAAAGAGCCAATGATTACATACAATGCTCACACACACAACACACTATTTTAGCCAGCATCAATGTGTGAAAGCTGTTGTAGTGAAACGCACACACACAGCAAGTCAAATGGAGAAGGCCAAACAAAAAAGACATACCTTTCTTCAGTGTCTCCAATAATGTGTTAGAGTATCTTAGCGCACCTAAGTGAACGAGAGCCTGAGGTACTCTGTAATCTGCAAACATGGTCAGGTGGTCCAGGTTGGGGATCTCCCCCTCGCCCCGTGCCTCCATGATGCCCCAGAAGTCAGCTACCAGGATCTGGGCTCGCTTGTAGAAGGAAATTTTCTGGCCCTGAGAAGACACTTCTTACATATGAATTGTGACCTTGCTTGAATCTACGAGTTTAAATCCAAAGAAAAATTTAACATCGAACACATCAAAAAATAAACCACGTAATCATTTATCAGTGGTCTTCAAGAACTCTCATCTGATGTACCTTGTGGCTGCTCTACATCAGAGGAGAACTCATCTCTGGCCAGCAGAGGGAGCTCCAACATCACTCTCACAAATTCACTTTTGCAATCAGTTTTCAAGTGTCAAAATACGAGACCATGGACTAATAAAGTTGTACTGTACTGTTTGACCTCGTAAACAGCCTCATCTCTGTATGAGGGCAGCTTGTCCACGATGAGGTCAACCATCTTGCGAGCGTCATTTCCTGCCTGACTGATAAAGCTCCGGAAGCTTCCACCCTGTTCGAGAAGCACACGCCCGCCCTCTGTGAGCACCCTGTGGCGCTCATGCAGCATGGGCATGGGGGTGGCGTTGTCAGACCTCAGAACTCGCCCCAACTCCTCCACACTGATCTGGGAGAAATAGGATGGCTCAGTGATGGGTATACCTATAGACAGAAAGGGGGGTGGATGAAAATATATATGTTATCTCTGGGGTAATTAGTGAAAAGGATGGGATATTGAGGTGCTTTAAAAAGAAAGGAGGAGGTAAAAACAGATGTTGAAGTCACACCAGCTACCACTACACCCTAAGACGTAGGCCATTTTATTCAAGATTGGTGTAATTTCAATTGTGTGTTTGTGCTGTGGCCTAACTCAAACTCTTTCATCGCTCGCTCGAGAAGATGGCAGGGACATGTTGGAACTTGTAGCAGATGGACTATGCATGCACAGTCTGGACAAACAGAGAGGTGTAATAGGAATTGCTGTGTGGGCTAAATTAAGACACGCAGTCCTGGAGTGAGCAGTCTCACCCTCTTCCATCGCCCTGGTGATGGCAGCACAAAGGGTCATGTAACCCCGGTAGGTGGTCCCTTTATGGGTGATCTCGCACTGCTGCTCCTCTTGATCTGGCCAGAAGGAGAAGTTCATGGTGTCCACCACAAACACCCAGTTGAGCGCCTGATCAGAAGTGGGAGCAGGGGCCAGGGGGTTAGCCTTTTTCCAGGCACTGGCAGTCAGCTCCTCGCTGTCCCTCAGGGTGTAAAGCATCTCAGCCACCCTCCGCACCCCTTCCTCTTCCACCCACACATCCTTACTGTGCTCTGCAACAAATTGGCCTGACTCTCGGGGGAGCAGAGGAGCCTCCATTGACACTGCCAGAACAAAGAATCAGGGCCCATGTTTATGAAGCCCAGAAAATAAGTCCATAAAAGTTACTAAAACCACACACAAGTAACATTTAATACACCAACTATGTTTCTACTTTCAAACTCATCGAGTCATTCACTTTGTTGATATGGAAAACCTAATTCATCACTCAAAGGCGTGGAGATGTGTAGGCAACATTCATGTCACACAACATACAGGATATCCTTCTGCTGTTTCATAAAATTGCCAGGTTCTCTACATGATTTTGTAGGCGCATGGCTAGCTAAGAGCTACATCATTCAAGCTTGCTAAAAAATGGACTTCAACCTGAATGTGCTGCTGCATGCCAAATTCTAAAACAAAACGCCCGATGAGATCATTAAGTTAAACTGCTTTTCACTCCTTGACAATTCAACTGTAGGAACGGTCGGGAAGAAACACTTACTCAGAAATGCAAAACAACGCTTTTGGCTTTACGCTAGCTGGCAAGAAGAAAACTTAACATCCG
>JAVQJY010087062.1:0-14859 GCA_036025375.1 Retropinna semoni | reverse complement strand
TCCTCCTCCTTCTCCCTCTCTCCCTCCCCTCCTCCTCCTCCCCCACCTCCTCCTCCTCTCTCTCTCGCCATTCTCTCCATCCCCTCCCCCCGTCCCCCACCAGGCTGCCAACCAGACCGACCTGGAGAACTGGGTGACGGCCATCCACTCGGCGAGCGCCTCGCTTCTGGCCAAGCGGCAGGGGAAGGAGGATACGGTGCGCCTGCTGCGCGGCCAGACCCGCGCCCTCCTCCAGAAGATCGACATGGACGGCAAGATGAGGAAGATGGCCGAGCTGCAGCTGTCCGTCATCAGCGACCAGAAGAACAGGAAGGCCATTGAGAGCCAGGTGAGTGGGGTGGGGGGGGATCAAAGGGAACCAGAATGAAACTAGAGTCATTCAAACAAGCCCAAAGTTAAATTGGCCAATTAGGTCATTAGTAAGGAGGGAAATCGATGCCAGAGTGTTTCAACCACCCGGTGAAGGAACAACCTGGATGACGTCCTCCCGGCTCGAGATGGTCCATGTGACCCACCAATTCTTAGCCTCCGTGGAACGGCCTATAACCAGAGGCAGTGGCGTCCTCGCGGAGCCGGTCTCAGAGGTTCTGGCGGGTTGGAAACGGCCGGCGCTGCGTGGCATCGGGACCGGAGTCCGCTGCCATCCCCATGTGAAGCCCTGATCTGTGTTCCAGATGTTCTCCCCAGACTAATGGGCTCCTTCGCATCCTTCTGTCCTCCCTCTCCAAACAGCGCCGCTCCTGACTGGAAAACCAGACTCTTTTCTTTTATTATTGCGTAATACACCAAATGCTAACGTGTTGACAGCCGTGAGTCAGCCTGTGGACCCTGTGATCGTCCGGCTGCCCTCCCCCCTCACCAATGAGTAAACAGGGGGGGGGGGGGTTACTGGAACACAATTAATTGGAACACAATTAAGCCAGTTATAGAGCCTTTTTTATGGGTTGGTGGGTGTTAGATGTCAAAGCCAGTTTGGGGGGGGGGGGTTAAGAGATTAAACCCCCACCCCCACTCCCTCTCACCCCGATCATTGATCTCTCTGCTCCAGTGGCTGATCGGCTCATCTCTAGGCCCGTCGCTCTCTCTGATGTCCGTCTCCCTGAAAGGGATACCAGCCACTTTGAAGTGAACCTCTCAGGGTCTCGTCTGTAGATTCGGCTCTTATCTCTCCCTCGTACAGTCAATGACACAGTTCTGCCTTGTGATGGCGGAGAGAGAGAAAGGGGGCATGACAGATATACATTCCTCTTGATTCTCACGGCTGGTTTGGATAGATAAGTGAGAATGAGTTGGTTTGACCCAGGAGCTGTGGTTGGAAATGACCAAGGAGCGAGGGCCTGTTCTTTCAGTTCCTTTGTTGTAAGCTTGTTAAAAGGGCTATACACATAAAATGTGATTGGATTTGATTTGATTTTGCCTAATGGCCCATTCTCTCTTCTGTGTTTCAACCCGTCTGTGTGTGTGCGTGTGCGTTGGTCTGTGTGTGTGTGTCTGTGTGTGTGTGTCTGTGTGTGTGTGTGCGTGTCAATGTGTCTGTGCGTGTCTGTGCGTGTCTGTGCGTGTCTGTGTGTGTCTATGTGTCTGTGTGTCTGTGTGTCTGTGTCCGCGTGTCCTCGCCACTCCCAGATCCAGCAGTGGGAGCAGAACCTGGAGAAGTTCAACGTGGACCTGTTCCGCCTGCGCTGCTACCTAGCCAGCCTGCAGGGCGGCGAGCTCCCCAACCCCAAGAGCCTCCTGGCCGTGGCCAGCCGGCCCTCCAAAAGCACCCTGGGACGCCTGGGGATCTTCTCCGTGTCCTCCTTCCATGCCCTGGTGAGCAACGCCACACAGAACGCCAGTGCACTCTCCGTCTCTAGGAGGTTTTTCCCCAAAACGAGGTTGACCAAAAAAATTGAACTCGTACTCCAGCTATGTGTGGTCATAGACTGTTCCACGGCGCTTCCCACTACTGTAATTATGAATTATGCACTTTTATTCCTTGATTATTTACCACGTTTACTTCAGACTCTATTTGGTACTGTACCTGTACTTGTCGCTTTGGATAAAAGCGCCTGCTAAACGAATACCATGGAAATATTAGAACTGAAATCAAACAGCAATCGCGAAAATCCCGCTTGCTTCTGACTTGACATGACTTTTGACGTGGTCTGTGTTCGTCCCGCCGCTCAGGTCTGCACCCGGGACGAGGCTACCCTGCGGAGGCGCTGTCGGTCGCTCTCCCGAGGGGGGCGGAGCCGGAGGGGGCTCTTCTCCTCGCTCAAGGGGCTGGACCGCCTCGCCAAACAGCGGCGGGAGAAGAGGCCGTCCGTATCTCAGGTACTGCTTTTCCCGACCGCGTTCCAACCGTTCAACCACACTGTCTGGCATCGGAGTGATGGAAAAAAAGGTGAAAAAAAAGAAAAAGCCGTTGAGCGCTGAGGTTCAGGAGCTCGGTAGCCTGGTCGGATTAGCCTGCGTTAGGCACGCTTAACCTGTCGGCTGGGAGGGATTTGGGGGGGTTACACCCTTAGGCCGGGATGGGCGCCCCGTTTGCCATTTGCTCCTTTTTTCTCACCTGTATAAACAGCAGTTTACAAGGGAACCTTTGGCTCCCAGCTGGACGGCAGGTTTTTTCCCCAGTGCGCCTTCTGTTTGGAACAGAAAGGCCATTTGATAAACCTCTGGTTCCTGGAATGCGTTTATTTTATTTTGAAGCGCCCCTTGCGGGCCGTGACCCATGAATCAACCCCCCCCGCCCCCCCCTCTGCTAACACCCCCACCCCCTCCAAGCCCAACTCGCCACTGTTCCAAGCACGGGGGAGACTCGTCGTAAAGCTGTCTTCCGAGGAGGTTGGGAAATGATCCAAAGCGTGGCGCCCTGCGAGGGGGAGGCCGGTGTTGGGGGGGCTGGAGGGAGGGGGCCGGGGGGCTGGAGGGAGCTACTGATTTTCCCATCGTTTTTTCAAGTGTACACAAGTCCGCCGTCCAACGAGGCCTCGGTTGATAAATGCCCTTCAGAGAGCGGTCTATATTTAGATATAAGGGGGGGTAGCTGTCAGCCGTGCTACTCTGCCAGAGGACACATTTCACACAACGCCCCCCCCCAACCATGTTTGGGTTCTCCCAGAGTGATAATAGACAGACATGCTCGCCCCTCTCAGCTCACCTCCCCGAGCACGTGTTCTCTGTTGACGTTCGGTCAGTGCCCTTCACACACACACACACACACACACACACACACACACACACCCGCCCTCTGCTGAGTCCCGTGGTGTGACCACATGTTGGTTCAGACGGAGATACACTGATCCATTAACGTGGCGGGATCTAAACTGGAGCCGCAACAGAGACGTGACACATGAGAAGGACAGGTCGAGTGATGGGTGACACGTCCGGAGAGAGAGAGAGAGAGAGGGGGGGGGGAAGAGAGAGAGAAAGAAAGAGAGAGAGGGGGAGGGAGAGAGAGAGAGAGAGAAAAGCCGTTCTGCTGAGGTGCTGATGCATAGGACAGAAAGAGAGAGAGACGGCCCAGCGTTCAAGAGTAAGAGGGAAAGAAAGCCACTCAGAAGGACAGAGATCGGGGAGGCAGTATTCCGAGCCGTGTGGTTAATTACCGTGGGCCCAGTGGGAGCAGGCAGACGGCTCGTGGAAACCGTTAAACGTCCAGTACCTTCACCGCGAGGGACTCCTCTCTCCCTCCTGTCTGCCAGCAGTCAGCTTTTATGTGAGGGGGGTGGGGTGGTGGTGGTTGGGGGTGGGCAAGGGGAGGAAGGGGGTTGCAGTTGCTTTGAGTATGATGTCATTACTGCCAGAAAGCTGTAACGCCGAGGTGACATGAGTCAGTTCGAGAGTCCTCGGACTCTCTCAATCTCCCCCCCGTTGGACTCCAACGACCGCCGGAGGAGGTGTAATTAAAAACCCAGACCAGAGAACAGTCGCTCGGCTGAATCCCAAAACACATTCGTTGGTCTGGACGACGGCGGCCGCGTGGAACGCGAGCGGAGTGCGGCCACGGCCCCTGGTGGTCTGGCCTCGGGGTCTGCTGTGGTGGGCTTGAGGGGAGGCTGGGGGAGGGGAGGGGAGGGGAGGAGAGGGGGGCAGACTGGCGTGGCGAGGGGAGATGTTCTCCGTCTTCTGCCAGCCTCCATCGCGGCTGCTTCCATCTCCTAGACCTGTCATTTCGGCCGGGCCAAACCACTCATTCCTTCCCAGGAATCCTCTGGGGCTCATTAAGGGGTTTCTAGCTGGATCGCAATGAGTATCAAAGCCTTTGGTGAAGACAGATCGTTTTGAATTAAAATGTATAAATAAGACCCCCCCTGTTGTTATTTTTAGAGTGATTTTCCTGAGTCACTGTGTAGAGGTGTGTTTTGAGCTCCTCATTCTGCGTTGCAGGTCTTTGAAGGCCAAAGCTTCGGGCCGCGAGGTCGCACCCCCGGAGCGGGCAGCTCAGAGGTACGGCGAGACCTCGCCAAACACATGATTATCTTTCCACGACAAGACTACAAACGCGTCCTCCTTCGTTCGTCGTACACTTCCTGACTCCATTTCCCATGAGGCCGCGAGTCCTCCAGCTTTCAGGGCCTCTGTCTCCTTGTTGAGACTGCCCTCATATGCCCCCTGGTCCAGGTGCTAAGGGTGTATTGTAGGCCCTCTATTTCTCAGTCTCTCTAATCCTTGAGATGGGGGAGAGTTGAGAGGCGAGGGTGGAGGGGGTGGGGGGGGCGTTCTATTCACATGGGCCCGGGCCTGGCACAGCTGTCACAACAGCCTGCTACTCTGTTGATTCTGCCTCAGTGCAAACAGGCAGGCGTGAGGTGGGCTGGAAGCCCCTACGAGGGTGGGGGGCGGTGGGGCGGAGGTCTGAGGGTGGAGGGGTGGGATGGAGAGGTGGAGGGGTGGGATGGAGGGCCTTTATTCTCCCTGAATTCCATTGTCACCCAGTGGTAATCCCTCTGTGCTGTCAGAGAACGCCTCACCACTCGCTAGTGTGCGTGCGCGCATACACACACACACACACACACACACACACACACACACACACACACATGCTGACCTGTTGCTGTGCGTTTTCAGTGGCTTTTGGCTTTGGTTTAACAGACTTATAAAAAACCGCAGAGTGACACATGTCAACAGGGTTATCTTATGAGTTCTAAACGGCTTTTGATTATTGACTTCTATGGATGGAAGGGAGGTGGCTGGTTTGTGAAGTGAATATTTCACGCTTAGTGCGGCCAAGGAGAGACCTTTTTTAAAGCAGGGCCTGAGAGATGCTGTAAATGATTCAGACACTTAACGTGTCTGACCGCAGGCCTAGAAAAAAATCGCTTCATAATTTCTCTTTTTAATTTAGCCTTTTTTCGTTCTTCCTCTTTGTCTCCTCATCCCACTCTAAGAAGAGGTTTGACGCGCCTTCCAAAATAGCGGCAACAGCACCATCTGATGGCCTTCCGTGGTACTGCACCTTTGAAACTCAGGTCTGCGTGAACATGCCCGACGACCGAGCCGTCACAGTGCCTCTCAAACCGGACCTGCTCGTGTCGGACGTGCTGTCGTTGGCGTGTAAGGTAAGCTCACTCCAGATTCTCATCATTAAAACATTTTTGAACTCTTCCGGTGGATCGCAAATCCTTGCATCAGCGTTTTCCCATAAATTCTCATGTGACAGGTATGGATGTTTACTGAGAAGAAAGGAGGACGGTGGTAGGGTAGCTGTAGGGGAACTCAGCCTGGTTAATTGCCTTCATAATTCATGACTTTCCTCTATGAAAAACTTCGGTTCACAAACATCCTTTTCGCCTAACGGGCGTTACAATCCCTTTTTTGTGTCCTCACTTGTTTTTTATTTTTAAGAATCTATTTTTTTGAATTTATACTTGAGAGCGAACGGGTAAGAGATTAGATTAGATAGCCCTTTATTTGTCCCACATTGGGGAAATTCACAATGTTACAGCAAGTGTTAGTACAAAGAAGGAGCAAAAAAAGTGTTTTAGTAAAGTAGGAAAGTTGGTCACACACAGCCACAAACAATCATGAATTAATCATCTTACACACTCGTTTTAATTGATCTTTCCGTGTCTGGTTCCAGGAGAGGCAGCTGGACCCCGGCCGACACTGTCTGCGAGTGAGACGGTGTTCAGGCCCGGAGTCTAAGATCAGCACCCCAGCACCCACAGACCCACTCAGGGACCTGGTGAGACCCACGGCTTAGAGCACCCAGACACTGTCACAGCGTCACACCGCCACACTCAGACAGGGGTGTTCAGATCCCCTCCCCCCCCTCAGTCACTGACCAGGGCACACAGGGCTGTCCCAGTTCTGAGGGATTCGATCACTGTTGTTTAACCACAATGTCTTTTTGAGGAGAGACACTCGGTGGTGGGAATGAAGATGAGATGAGGATGAGGAGGATAATGAGTCTAATGGTGATGGTGATGAGGAGGAGGATGATAATGAGTCTAATGGTGATGGTGATGAGAATGGGAATGAGAGTGAAAATAATGAGGCTGAGGATAATGATGACGGCGACGAAAGTGAAGATCATGAGGGTGATGGTGATGACGATGATGAGGGTGAAAATAATGACATTGATGATGATGATGATGATGATGTACAAGCTCATCTACCTCCGTGCTTCCTCTGAACAGGTGTATGACGAGCTGGAGGTGTTCCCCCTCAACCTGTTCTCTATCCAGCTGTCCCGCCCTAACATGTCTGTGGACTTCGGTGAGTCAAGGGTTAACGCTGAGAGAGAGAGAGAGAGAGAGAGAGAGAGAGAGAGAGAGAGAGAGAGAGAGAGAGAGGCTGCATATTGATCTGTTTCTAGAGACTCATAGAATCATGATAGTGTGTAATTTATACATACTGAGGCACGCACTGAGGCACGCAGCAACTGCTTCCTGCTTCTCCAACCCGTGCTTCCTGTGCCGTGCAGGGTTCGCTGTCACCGGACACGTTGACGGCCTGAGGAAAAGCCACGTCTACGTGAGTGAGGTCAGTCCGGAACGCCTGGCGTTCTCTGAAGGTACGTCCTACTATGGTCCCCATATTGTCCACTGAGATTCATTGTCACATAAAGTGACTGGGCATCAAGTGCATCATTCCGCTTAATTTGCTGCCACTTGCATGTGTCATCGCTAACCGGTGTGTCCCGTCACTCCCCAGGTCTGCGGGCAGGGGACGAGATCCTGGTTCTGAACGGCACCAGTGTGTCCACGCTGGACCTGGGGTTGATGCACATGTTCTTCAACCACCTGAGCCTCCACCTGGAGCTCCGACGTGAGGAGACCGACCCCGAAGACCTCGGCTCCGCCTGGCCGGACTGCGACCCCAGCGAGCCCTGTCCCCCCGCACCCCCTCCGCCCGCCAGCCTCCTCCCCCCCTGGCCCACGGGTAAACCCTCAAGAATAACAATGCCACTGTAGCTATATGATTTCTTGTGGGAAAAAAAGCCACATAGCCTTCTGGCGTTTCCATATTCTTCAATTCACATCAAAATGTCTTTGTATCGCCCTTCTGATGAGCAATGTCACAAAGGGCTTCACATGGGCCCACATGGGATTCTTGAAAGTATTCTTCTTATTCCAAGTTGCCATGTTATATAGTCAAGGTTGTACAGGTCCCCCCTGCCACTAGAGGGCGCCAGAGAGCGTTGTCCGTCCTCCTGGGTACTGTGTGTATTTGCAGCCTGCTGATGACAACACTGTGGACAAGGCCCCACGCTGCCCTCATTAGTACACCCTAATGACAGATGGCAGAACTCACTGGGCAGCTTGGTACAGTGGCCCTCTAAACGGCCTCGTCATGAAGATGGCTATTTTGAAAAATGGTGGGAGGGCAATCAAGGATGTTTGCGTTTGAAATCAGTTTCCAGAACTGGCACGGTTATATGGCATTTCCACGTCCTTGACAATAGAAATGTGCCTCTCTGTGGAGCGGTTAGATGACGGAGGTGTGCTGTTGTCTCTCTAGGCGCCCATGTCGTATCTATTGACTGTTAACAGAAGAAGAAAAAAACTTGAGATAGGGCCAAATGAATTGCCTCTCGCTGCCTCGCTGGTACCAGGCAGGATCAATGCTTGTTGACACCCGTCAGGAGCACTTCACCGCCAGCCGTGGGAAGCTCGTCCCCAGAGGACGCCGAGGCGCTGAAACTGCCTGGAGCGCTTCAGCCCAAGAATTTCTCTCTCAGCAGTTGCTAGCTGCGTGTGTTTACCTCTCATTCATCCATGTGTCTGTCTTTCTTTTTTTCCTCAGATTTGATTGTGCAGGAGGTTCCAGAAGGGTCCGCAGTGTCCACCATGGATGACATGACTCCGCCTCTTGTAAATGGCATACAGCCTCTTGAACAGGTGAGCTGGAGTGTGTGTTTAAAAAGTGAAAGTGTGTGTGTGTGTGCTTGTGTGTGTGTGTGTGTTTCCAGAGAGAGAGGCGTGTGCGTAGGTGTGGATAATTAGGATTACCTGGTGATTATAATACACACTCAGTAAAAGGCCAAGAGACAGCTGGACCACACTCAGAACCCAGATCCCCCACAGGTCCACATGCCTGACCAACTAATACGTTTGTATTATTGTTATTATTACTACAATTGTTATAATTATGACCTATATATAATTACATCGTATTCCTCTGAAGAGCTGACTGTAAAAAATAGAGATTATTCAATCGTGGACACACAGGCGGGAAAACTGAAGACCCCCCGTGGACCACCCTGGAGCTGAAGTCGACTCAGCCTCAGAAAAACCCTTGAATGGCTACAAATCCAAAACGAGTTCCTCTCAAGTCCGATAACGCACTCCCTCCGCCTTCTCTGGAAGCCCTTCCTGGCTAGCTGTCCTTGCCTTTTTTGACAGTCCTAAAGCCCAGCCCCCTGTAGCCCTGTCAGCACATGACCCCTGAGCGGGCCACTAATCCAGGCTTTACTCCCATCAGTGCGTATGATAGAGAGGGAGAGAGAAAATAGAGCTAACCCCGGGATTAGAGCTCCCAGGGAAGGCTACAAGGCCCTGGGCCGGCACACAGAGCGCTCGCCTGTCCAGCTCCGAGGACACCCAGGAGACTAGCTCCAGGAGCTGCCATCACCAGGGGCCATGTGCTGGGTGCCTCCCCGGGAGGAGAAGGCGGAGGCTGGGGACAGCTTCCCGGGGATCACCCTGACGCACCTCAGACAGTCGTTCAAGGACAAGCTGGCTGGACTGCTGGAGGACGTGGCCTCATGCGTGGCCTGCGAAGGGGCCAATGACGGGATCGTCCTGCTGGTAACACTTTCACTGGTCTCCCTCTCGTCCTTCTGCTCTGGGCCACTTGGAATGCACTGTCACTGTGTTCTGCGCTGTGTGTGGTCGCTAATTGCGCTAATGTGGTTTTCAGCTTGGGCCAACAGGAATGTTTTGTACCAATTTGTGGCATGTGCGTTATGGCTGTAATGTTAATTGGAATGTTGTTATATCTCAGACTTTTTTTTAAAAGAGAAGAGGGAGAAATTATAAGATGCACACACATTCCTATGAGACGCCCAGAGGAGAGTGTTAACGAAATGAATAAGATTATAAATGTTCATACTTATGGATAAAAAGTACGTATTTTTCACCTTCTTCCTCATCCTGGGGTGTTAACAGCCGGATTGCAGCGCAGCACCACAGTCCAAACCTGGGGAATTTATCAGTTTGTCAGCGCTTTATTACAGCCTGGCAGGACAAATTATGATGACAAATGGGCAAAGCCTTATCTGGGAGCCCCTCCAGTTACCCGTCTGACTTCGTAGAAACCGGTCGAGCGCTGCAGATCATCACTCCTTTGGCAAATCTGCATACTCTAGATCTCTCCAGGGTGAAACAGGATGGAGGTGCGGATGTATTTCGGGGGAAGCCTACCGCTTTGTCTTCTGGTTTTTTTAGGCTCTTTTCTGTGTTCTATTTAAGGTTTTTCACACTTTAACCGGATAATAGTGGGATGCAGACGGCAACGTTGAGTTGAATAAAGACTGTGAGCTGCGGTCTTCGAGGTCCAGTTGAGGGAAAACCCCAATTTAACAGTGACATCCTTACTCTGGGAGAAAGAATCGTGGAGTATGTTTGTCTTTGGCGCGGTGCCCAGTGTTTACCTCCACTGGTGTCCAAATCCAAATCTCTCTTGATCCTGCTGTCCTACGACAATGATACACCCTCTGTCTGGCTCTAACCCAGGCCCTCGGCCCTCCCCACACAGGGCCAGGAAGCCCTCACAGGCTCTGACATGGCACCGAGGGCCGATGATTTATCCGACTATCAGGCCGTTGTCACAGTACAGTAGAGTGGAAGTGTAATTGTAACACCTCGAGGAAAGGTCAGCAGCGAGGAAGTTCCCGCGTGCTAACTCCTCGTTCATCTGCCCTCTCTCCTCTCCCTCAGAACGTGGAGACCGTGTGCTCGCTCTACCACACCTTCCCAGAGGGCTGCGGGGTGGTGGGGGACAGCCAGAGGAACCCCTACTCGGCCGAGCCCGGCCCGCAGAGGCCCTGCCCGCGCCACATGTCCATCTCCGAGAGGTTGTGCAAGGTCATCCAGGAGCTGGTGGACACGGAGAAGTCCTACGTGAAGGTAACCCCCCCCCCCACACACACACACACACACACACACACCTCCCTCCCTCCCTCCATACCATCCTCCCAGAGAAAGAATGCACCACACACACAAGTCACGGTCAATCACAAAGCTTCATCCTGAAGAGTTTCTTGGTACCTGTTTATCTGCGCGTCGACGGCGTGCCGATGCACATTGGCACGGTCCTCCGGGTGCTCTCAGAGCTAAACGATGATGGATGACTGCTCCGTCGGACGGAGATGATGACGTGTCAGTCAGATATGGACGATGTCACGGTCTGATGGTTTCTCTATGCGTCCCCCAGGATCTGGGCTGTCTGTTCGACATCTACCTGACCCCGTTGCAGAGTGAGACCTTCCTTAGCCAGGACGAGGTACGGTGGGGTGTAATTTTAAAATTACAAATTACGTTATTTATAAATTATAATAAATAACAAATATACAAAAGTCCACTGAATTCAATGTTCCTCACTGAGGCAATTCACTCAGTTTTCAGTTTTAGATTTCAGTGTTTGCAGAATAGCAAAGAATGTTGAAAAACGAAACACATATACAATTTTCTAATATCCTAAGCCTTATGGAGACGACTCTGGTCTTGACCGTGGTCCTTCTCCCCGTCCTCCCTCAGATGGAGTCTTTGTTCGGCAGCCTCCCGGAGATGCTGGACTTCCAGAAGGTGTTCCTCCACACCCTGGAGGAGCGTGTCGCCTCCTCCCCCAACTTCAGCTCCCTGGAGACCCCTGAGCAGTTCAAGGTACCCCCATCCCTCTGTACAGACGCCCATGATGTCTAACGGCCAAACGCGTGATACTTGCATGGAGTGTGGCGTGTGACGTTTGGAGAATTCTCTTCCTCCTCTGCCTCCAGAAACTTCTCTTCTCGCTGGGCGGGTCCTTCCTCTACTACGCCGACCACTTCAAGCTCTACAGTGGCTTCTGTGCCAACCACATCAAGGTGCAGAAAGTTCTGGAACGAGGTAAAGTGCCATTCACTGTAGGCCAACACATCAGTCCTACACAGTACTCTGTACCTCACAGGGTGAAAACCACATAATAAAAATATTTAAATAGTCTCTTAGTCCAGGATTAAGTTTGTCATCTTTTCTTCTTCTTCTAATAACAATAATAATAATTCTATTTGATTTATATAGCGCTTTTCACACAAAGCACTTAAGCACTCTTCTGGTCCTCTCTGATAATATAAATCCTTCCCTGCACTACTGTACATAATACATATTATAATATATTCATACTGTTACCATAGTCGTAGCCTGTTCATAGCTAACACATACTGGTAACAATAAAATAGACCTAGATATAGATATACACACACATTTATATTTTTCATATCATTTCATACGTGCACTTTGTATAGATCTTATGTTATTGAAATTCTGCTTAAGCACTTCTGGTTGGGATGCAATCTGTATTTTGTTGCTTTGTACCGGTGACATGCTTAATGACGATGAAGTTGAATCTTAATCTTAACCTTACTCTCAAGCTAAAACAGACCGAGCCTTCAAGGAGTTCCTGGAAGCGAGGAACCCCACCAAGCAACACTCCTCCACCCTGGAATCCTACCTCATCAAGCCAGTCCAGAGGGTGCTGAAGTACCCGCTGCTGCTTCGAGAGCTGGTGTCCCTGACGGACTCGGAGAGCGAGGAGCACCATCACCTCACAGGTGCTCATCATCAACAACAACACTAGCGCAACACTTAACATGAGCCACACGCTAGCATAAACACTCACCTGGAACTTTATCTGGCAGACGTGCTCAGGGCCTGTTTCGCCAGCAACGCTAGGACAACACTTAGCATGAGCCACACGCTAGCATAAACACTCACCTGGAGCTTTATGTGGCAGATGTGCTCAGGGCCTGTTTTGCCAGCAACGCTAGGACAACACTTAGCATGAGTCACACGCTAGCATAAACACTCACCTGGAGCTTTATCTGGCAGAAGTGCTCAGGGCCTGTGTCACCAGCAACACTAGAACAACACTTAGCATGAGCCACACGCTTGCATAAACACTCACCTAGATCTTCTGAAGCTCTATCTGGCAGTGGCGCTGTGGCCTGTTCCCTAACAGCTGTCTCGCTCTCTGTCGTTCTTCCAGAGGCCCTGAAGGCCATGGAGAGGGTGGCCAGCCACATCAACGAGATGCAGAAGATCTACGAAGACTACGGCACCGTGTTTGACCAACTGGTGGCACATCAGAGCGGCCCAGAAAAGGAGGTAAAGGCCAGCACGCCTGACGACCTCGACCTCCGAAAAAATGGCGGGAAAACTCCAAGCTCCGAAAACATCAAGATCACATGGTCTGCCAGTTCCACGTCACCAATGGGCTAATGTACTCATTTTCCCCCCAGGTAACGGAGATCTCCATGGGGGAGTTCCTCATCCATTCCTCCCTGACGTGGCTTAACCCTCTCCCCTCCCTGGGGCGCATGAGGAAGGACCCAGAGCTCACGCTGTTTGGTGAGTAGGGCTGGAGACCGCCAGCTGGAAGGCCTGTTTGTGGCCAGGCTATGTAGAGAGAGGAAACATGCTAGTTTGCGATGCAGAAATAATAAGACTAGGCTCTCTTTCCTTTTTCACTTAGTTTTCAAGAGAGCAGTGATCTTGGTGTACCGCGACAACAGTAAGCTGAAGAAGAGGATGGTGAGTCCAGCTCGCTTCAACGGAATGACGCCTCGAAGCCAAATGTGTGTATCAGATACTAATGTTTCTCTGTGTTCTAATCACCTGTATATTTGTAGACGACCTCACGCTCAAACGACCTTGACCCCTTCAAGTTCCGTTGGCTCATCCCCGTGTCAGCAGTTCAGGTCCGCTTGGGAAACACAGGAGGTAATTGACCTCAGCCCGCTTGACCTTTCACCTTTGACGCCCCCACCTGGGGTGGCAGCACATTCAGCCATGTCATTATTGGTCAGTCTTTTTTCTGGCCGTTTGATTGACTGATGTGTCCTCCACAATGCCAGGCTCAGAGAACCCTTGTATCTGGGAGCTGGTCCATACCAGGTCTCAGGTGGAGGGCAGGCCAGAAACTGTGTTTCAACTTTGCAGCAGGTGAGAGGAGAGACCGTTAATGGAACGATGATAAAGTACTTTCTTAAAAATACCTTTTATCCATTACAGTCACTGATCATTTATAACTGAAAAAATATATATTTTTAAATACATCGTCAAAAAGGTTTTGCGCACGAACAAAGCTAATTTGAATGTGTTGTCTGTGTGTTTGTGGTCTGATCCAGTGGCCTGGAGAGTAAGGCCAGTGTGTTGAAAGCTCTGCGCTCCCTGGTGAGAGACAGCACCAGGAGAGGGGTCGTACCAGAAAGGATACCCAGAGAGCACCTGGGCTCCCTCAGGAGGAACCAGCCGCTACCGCTCCGAGCCGGTTCCCTGAGAAGACGACAGCAACGTCACACAGAGGCCCGGAGAACCGGCCAGACCCACTCAGACGAAGACACCCACTCTGAGCCTCAGCTCCCCAGCAGACCCACCGGCCTCCCCAGCCTGGAGGGCAACACGCTGGGCAAGAGAGCCCGGCTGTGCTCCCTGACCAGCGCCTTGGAGGACCAGCTCCAGAGACTGAACTTCACTGAAGAGGAAGTGCAGGATGCAGGCTCCCAGCAGGCGGGTAACCTCAGGCATGGATGCCCCCAGACCCATCCCTCCCAGAGGAGGACTAGCGTCCTCCGGGGGGGGCCGGGGGAGTCTCAGTGTGTGGACCTCAACTGCATTCTGGGGAGTGACTTCAGTGTGCAGAGCCTGGCCTCCGTGGTCAATGAGGACTGCTTCTACGACACAGTCATGGGGATCCAAAAGGCTGCCATCCCTACATTATAAGGATGCTATAAGCGGGATAATAACTTTCATACCTGGCAACCTTTCCTCCTCATACAAAATGGATGCCCCAATTGTGACCATCAAATTACATTAAAAGTTCTGAACAGTGTTGCCCTACGATCAATACAATTCCTTCTATCATTCCCCTTTTTTACATATTTTACGTGTACTTGTAAATATTAGGCTCTGTACAGTATATCCGTTTCTGAGGCTTTTTATTTTCTATAGCTTTTTTTGACAAAAGCAGTTGTTAGTTCGAGACTGGGATTGCTTGATTGAAAACAAAAAATTGGTATTTTTAGTGCCGCACTCTATTTATGTACTTGTGTTGTGTTCAATTTTCTATTTGGATCAACTACAAAGACAAGTGACATCTTCATATTTAATTGAACGCATTAACTTAAAAAATACCTTTAAAGCTCTTTCATGTTCAAAGTGATTTGATGTA